>MSJI02000954.1:0-141600 GCA_001931905.2 Cladosporium sp. IMV 00045 | reverse complement strand
CTGATCTGGAAGAGAGGAGAGATGGAGAAGCTCTTGTTCAACTCGGCGCGCAGGCCAGAGAAGGTCTGGTTGGTGAGGAGAACACTGCGCTGAACCTCAGCGGCGATGTTGTCGACGGTGCCGGGGTTGCTCAGGCCGAGCGCTGCTCTTCGGTCCTGGAATCCTCTGTATGTGTCCAGCACGGAGTCAACGATGCCGCCGGTGCGCGGCGCAGGCTGTGAGATGGGCGCGGGCTTGGTGACATCGATGGGGAGGGTGTCGAGCGGTACGACCGGCTTGTCTAAAGGAGTTGCGGCGGCCATGGCGATGGACGTGTGAGCAGGCGGGAGAGAGATGAGACCAGGTCAAAAGAATGATCTGGCGCGGGCGACGTGGGAGGCGATGGAGATAAGTTGAAGAATAGATTCGGTGATGCGTATCGCTCGCCGTTCTCCTGTGATGGCTTGCTGGACTGCTGCTGTCGTGTAAAAAGTGAACCTGTCGACCTGCTCGGATGACGGCAGCTTCCTCGCTGGGACGCGGAGCGGCACGGAGCGGCCCTTCCCCGAAGTCGCATCCTGGATGGGTGGCTGTGGATGAGGTAAAGCATGCACGAGCGATGTGATATGTGTGCTACCGTGACTATGACAAGGGTATGAAGGCTGCCTTGAACACAGAAGTTTGCCAGTATCTCTGTGACAATCAACCGTGACCTTCTCTGTCATCAGTGACAGCCCGCAGACTCACGTAGCGCCAACAGCTCGATCCCACCAACACCCGAGAAGGTTGCGATAGCGCGCTTAGATAGAGCTTCAGCCCGAGATACTCCCACTTTCACATCGAGAGCCATCGCCTGTCACCTTATTGGCATTCACGATTACCAACTTCTCAACCTCACAGGACCTCAACCCGAAGCATATTCAGTTTGGGCAAAGGCCTGGTCTGCTGTCATCCACCAGCGTAAAACGCTGCGAATCCCTGTAATACTGCCCGGCTGCCCTCGGAGACTCAACGGAGCGCGTTGACTTGCATTTTACGAGCTATATCTCACTACGTCAACAGCCTTCCGCTGGAATCGAAAGACGTCAATCAGCTGCCAAAGCTCGAGAGTAGCCACATCTCACCCACCTCCTCAAACATGGACACACTACTGTACGTTTGTCTTGCACGGAGCCTGGCAATACTGCTCAAGAAGCTCTCAGTTGACACTTTCTAGTACCGCCGACCTGGCTGCCAGAGCCCCTAACTTCAGGCGTCGGTCAAGCACATATGTCGACGCTATCCATGATCTTCCCGAAAAGGCTTCCATGGCCCCTGCTCAGTTGTATTCAACGGAGTCAGGGCGCCTATTCCACTCAGGCAGAATCGTGATCGCCACAGTCGGCTTGCCAGCTCGCGGCAAGACTCACGTCAGTGTCGCTCTGGCACGTTATCTCCGCTGGCTCGGTGTCAAAACTCACATTTTCCACCTCGGTGACTACCGTAGAGCTTACCTCGGACCCAAAGGCGAGATCCCCGAAGACTACTTCTTTGTGAATGCAAGCACGTCTTCTGTGCTCCTGCGAAACAAGATCTTGAAGAAGTGCCGGGAAGATATTCTCCATTTCCTCAATCACGAGAACGGGCAAATCGCCATCTTTGACGCAGTGAACCCTCTTGCCACCGGTAGGCATGCACTGGCCAAGGAGTTCGAGAAGCAAAACATTCAGACCTTGTTCATCGAGAGCACCTGCACCGACGAGAAGATCATCGAGGAGAATGTTCGTTCAGTCAAAATCTCATCTCCGGACTACATCGGTTGGACATCCGAAGATGCGGTCAAGGATTACCTCAAGCGCATCAACTCACGTATACCCCACTATGAGACTATCGAGGAAAACGACCTGCACTACGTCAAGATGATCAATGCTGGCGAGCGCATGATCGTGAACAACTGCGCGTTCGGGTACCTGTCTCAGCGTATCGTATTCTACCTACTGAATTTGCACATCAAGAGCCGGCAAACATACTTTTGCCGTGCCGGCACTACCAGCGAAGAAGACAGCTATAAGGCTGATGCGAGCCTGAGCGAGGAAGGAAAAGACTATGCCCAGAAGATGACCGAGACGCTTATCGCACATCGCGAAACTGAGCGTCAGAACCTCATCAAGGCTGGGGCGCCGGAGTCAACCGCCTCCAAACCTTTGACCGTCTGGACCAGCACTCGCAGACGTACCATCGAGACCTCCCAGTTTCTCGAAGAACAAGGCTACCGTGTCCGGCAGCGTAGTCAAATGAGTCAGCTCAACCCTGGAGTGTGCGAGAAGATGAGCGAGCGCAAGATCAGAGAGCTTTACCCCGACGAGGTTGGCAAACACGAACATGACCCATACCACCACAGATACCCGCGTGCGGAGGTAAGTCCTCACCCACACTTCCAAGTGTCGACCCTTCGACTAACAGATACAGTCCTATCACGACCTTGCCGTCCGTCTCGAGCCCATTATTCTCGAGCTTGAGCGCGAACAGAACGACCTCCTCATCATCGCCCATGAATCTGTCCTTCGCGTCCTCTACGGATACCTTATGGCCTGTTCCGCCACCGACATTCCCAGCCTGGAGTTCCCGCGCGACGAAATCATCGAGATCATCCCGGCTTCTTACAACAACTCGGCCAAGCGCATTCACATCGAAGGTCTGCCCCAAAAGATTGTTCCTGCAAGCCCAGAGGATATCAAAATCCCGGTGCCACCGAGCGGCGCGGTCAGCCCGTTCAGTGGAATCGGAACACCAGCTGTGGGCCCTGCCACGCCCGCTGCTGGTACGCAGACTCCTATCAGCTCCTTGGATGGTGGTGTGCTTCCCATCAAGAGGGGAGGAATTGACCCGAAGGCGTAGGAGTCGAGCTTGGGAACACGACACGAATAGAGCTGGTACGCTTGGCAAGCGGACTGGACTGAATTAGGTAACGCGATGATGGTAACGACAGCGGAACGATAGATGCACACGAATGCGAGCAGGTCTTTATTTACACGGCATGTGCCGATTTCAAAATTGTTGCGAAATGGTATCTTTTGAACGTACTGCTATTCTCTGCAGAGTTGCTGGCTTTCCTCATCGCTTCCAACTCACGCTTGTAGCAAATTTCACCACGAGCAGGTATGCAACTACGAAATCTGATGCATAAACAGTAGACTTCCAGATCCAGACTGCTCCAGAGCATTCCCGTGGAGGGCCGTGGAGGGAAGCCGCGCAAATTCGACGTGATAACGACCGAGGTTTGCTGATGATATCACATTGGCAACACATGGACTCTCAAGCTCACGGAGTGAGGTTTGGAACCTGGAGCCAATACCACCACCTCGCTCAGCACAGTCGCCTCACGAGAATCGACGAAGTCGCCACCTGCGACACGAACGTTGTACGATGGCGTACCCAGCACACATATGTAAACCCAATGAAAATTAACATGCGTGTTCCAGAAACACCCAGAACAGAAACTGCAGAACTATCCCTTTCGGCTTCGTTCGACCTCTCACGCACGACTGACCACCCGCACCCTTTGAAAATCCCTACTCGCGACTACCAGCTCTTCAACGTTTGCTCTGCACCCTCGCACGGCACTACGTGGAAACCTAGCACCAGGGAAACACATTGGACTACCTGAAAAAGGCTCTATTTTCGGATTTGTACAACACACCAAAAGATTTATGCTTACAACTTATCTAGACCTGTACATTAAGCACGCTGAGGAGGTATATTGGTGCCGTCTATGCGGTTGGGCTCATGTTTATCCTTGCCTGTGTTCTGGTGGGGAGCACTTTTGCGAAAGTTGATAATGTCGTCGATCGTCGTGATGGAGTGTATGATAGTTCAAGCTCGTCTCTCGATGATGATATCGCCCAGTATCCTTTATCAAGAAAGACACGAGCAGCAGAGCTAGGGAGCTTATTTCGAAAGCGCGGTCTACGATCGTCTCGAGAGTTCAAGAAAGCATTGAAGACTGGTCGCCGGATTCTAAAGGAGCTGGAAATCCCGAAGCAGACGACTAAACGACCTTTTGACAAGATATCCGACTTGCAGGACTGGGGCTGGCAGTCGATCGTGATGAGCGAGGAAGTCATCCGTAGCACGCTCAGCAATTACGCCGTCGTGCTCAAAGCCAAAGGCATCTCTCTCGACAGCTCGACATTAGTCGGCGTGAAATGGACCCACGCCCACGAAACTGAACATAACGGGCTGAAATATCCGGTGAGACCTCCCACCGGAAAAGACCAAAACCCCCACAAAAATAACTATCATAACTAACCCAACACCAGGCAACCCAAGGCACCTACGCCCTAATCCTCGACCCGCCGCGAGGCCTCCTAATCCCCACCACCTCCTACAGCCCCGCCCACTTCCTCCAAAAACAGAACAGCAAAAACCCCCTCTCCGCCCCCTCCCAACCCCTCCCTCACCTCCAGCACTGGTCCGACATCGCCCTCCTAACCTGGCAACACCACACCACGCCCTCCACCCTTCCCAACCTCCGCCTAATCCTCGCCATCAACGCCCTCAACCAAGCCACCGTGGACGTCGTCAGCGAAGCTCTGCGCAAAGACGGCGTGGCGTCTGGCGTGCCGCCGATTTGGCCAGGGCACGTTTTCATTCGGGAGAGAGCGGGGCCGTTCAGCGATAGTGAGATTTTCCCGGCTGTCCTGGGCACGCCGAATGCGAGAGGGAGTGGCTGGTTGGTGAGTGTGTTGGGCAGGAAGAGAGTGGGGGCCCTGACGGTGTTTGACTCGAGTGGGTTTGAGGGCGGGAGGGGAGGGTGCCAGTTGAGTGTGCTGGTGAAGGTGGTGGAGGGGGTGGGGTGAGGGTCTGGAGAGGTCGATACAGATCGGGTTGTTGTTGTTTGGTTATTGTTGAGACTGTTGTGGGATGGCGAATCGGGATTGTCTCAACATATACGCTTAGATGTACTAGTGTTTTTATTCGAGTCAAGACGTTTGTGAGATGTTTGATGTTGCAAACTGCGAGGGCTTCTATTTTGATGCTTCACAGGATTCAGAGCCCTAAGGGACGAACAACTACACGAGCTGACCAAGAAAAAAACGAACGCATGGGGCTGGCGCGATAAGTTCACCTTGA
The DNA here is from genome assembly GCA_001931905.2 of Cladosporium sp. IMV 00045. NCBI lineage: Eukaryota > Fungi > Ascomycota > Dothideomycetes > Cladosporiales > Cladosporiaceae > Cladosporium > Cladosporium sp. IMV 00045. Next base: position 136,509 of record MSJI02000954.1, on the reverse strand, counting down.
ATACATAAGGGAATTTCAGCAGAGTCAAATACTTCCCAGGAAGCAGCTAAATGTCTGACAAAAAAACGAAAAGCCGTCGTAGCTCTAGATTACAAGTGAAAAGCAGTGCTTCACCGCTGAATGAACATCCGATCTATCGTGACCCTTTCCGATCATCCATCTCATACTCGCCCGGCGCCCTGCGCACGGAATGATCGGTTCCTGTCGATCTGAACAGCGCACCCAAACTCGATCCAGCCCGTTTGTGTCCTTTACTCTCCTTTTTCGAAAGCTTCTTCGAAGGCTTTGGCTCGATTTTGATAGTGAGATCGGGTTTGCGCTTTTCTTTGGTCGATTTTTTGCTGGCGAGTTCAGAGGGCAAGGGAGGCAGTGCTAGGAGAGGCGGATTTTCTTCGTCTATAGCTAACCGCTCGCCCTGGCCTCTCGCCCAAGAGGTTACTGATCGGTAGCGTGATCCGCCGTATTTTGTCGATGCCACAGATGTGCGTCGTGATCCGGGAAGGAGGCGTGGTGTGCTGGGCGCTTGGCTGTTGGTCCAACTCCATCGGTCAGGGCCGTCGTGAAGTGCTGGGGGTGTTCCAAGAGGTGAGGTGCAGTCGTTGGTAGAGGCGACACTTTCTACCGCCATGGAGAAGCCGTCTTTGTTCGATGATTTGTGGCTTACCCAACTTGAAGGGCGTGGTGTTGTACATGCTTTCTCTGGAACACGTGGTCTCAATTCTGGAGAGTCGAGAAAGAATGTTGAGTTGTGGAAGTTTCTGGGCGTATCGAGATCTTTTACAGGAGTCATTGGAGCCTCTGGATCTCGCCAGCCACTCTTCATACTCTGATGTTTGGGTCGGCCGCTAGGAGCGTTTCGTACTTTGACCCTGGGAGGGAATGTGGTGACAGATTCGTGACGAGAGGAGCGAACAGAATAGTTGACATTGTGATAGATCGGGTGTTTTGCGAACTTCTCCCGCATAGGTGTAGGTGTTAACATGGGAGTCACTGGGCCTCGCGGGGGTACGTGTAGGATTTGCGCGTAACTGGCGCCTCGTCGACGCTTGTAGAAAACGTAAAGAAGAAGTGCTATGACGAATGTGCCGCCTATTCAAGTCAGCATACATGCGCGTGCTGATGGGTGATGGTTTGGAAATGGGTTGACCAGGGGTCGAGTACAATATCGAATAATGCAACCGGGTTGCAGGGTGCGTGATCATTTCGATGGGATGACATATTTCATGAAATAAGACAGACTTACCGACTACGGAGGCTGCAATGACGGTATTGCGCGAACTCTGTGAGAAGTTCTGGGCGGAACCAATATCCATGGGATTTCCTGATGTGCCTTCATGATCTTCAGAAGGAGATGTCGCTGGCGCGATTGAGCTCTCCGGCATTGCAAGGACGACTGCGAACAACAAGAGTGTTCAAACCTCGATCAACCGTAGGGCAGAGTGGGCGTGATAACAAGCGGCAGGGTCGCTTGGATGTGCTACGACTGCAATCGATGATTGCGAGCAAGGATGAAGTCCGATTCCCAAACAAGAAGGGAGAGCACACCACCTAGTAGCCTAAGGATGCAAAAGGGACTGTCTCTCCAAGTGGCTAGGGCGGACGTCCAGGTACTCCAGAGTGACGAAGTCGGATGAAGCGGAGTGGATGAACGCAGGTCGAAGACGATTGCAACAACAATAGGAACAGTAATGCTGACGCCGGAGGTTTGTCGAGAAGCGGAGGGATATGCGTTTTAGTCGGATGAGGTGTTCGGCAAATGCCTAAGCCGTGAGGATCGCAATGCCGTGGGTATGAGGGCAGGTTGAATTAGAGAAGTGGAGTTCTAGCAGCCAGCTGCAGATGTGTGGATTAGGCCTAAGAAAGGAGCAGGAAGGTGTAAGACGTTGCTGAAACGCAGAGAGAATGAAGAACAAGATGGAGTCCAGCTCACATAAGACGAGACGAGCCAAAGGAACGATGGTGTTCTCAAACGCACTGCGTGAGAGGGACGAAGTGGTCAAGGGCTGACCCAAGAATGTGTGGTAGCGGATCAGAAACATCATCGAGTAGAACACGACGCAAGCTGTGTTTTCGGGCTGATTCGCAGCCTTCTCAGACCACGTAGTGATCTATGTCACCAGGGAGGAGCCTGGGGAATGCTCAGACTTGAGCCTCTAAGTGACGCCGTGACGATCCTGGAATCCTTCGAATACCATGGTGTTATTCTCAGCAACAATCAAGCATTGTTAGAGGTCGAACGGTGACGGGGTTTTGGTGGGTTTGAATCGACCGTAGACCAATGCAAGCATCGGAGTTTCGCTTGTTTCGCGCCAAAGCCCGCCTCAAATATATCTGAAACGCACCGCGAACAAAAGCCGTGAAGGGCTTCGCGCGACTGCCGCCGGACGGCGGTCAATTACATGCCTGCAAAGGAAAGGCTCTGGAAAGCAAAATAGCGCTAGATCGTCGGATCGTAATTGAAGAATGGCCAGGCCTTACGGCGGGCTCGGCGGGCCAGTGTCTGCACGCTTTGCGTTCATGATGTTTCCCTCTCCGTGGGACCTGGAGTGTATGCGGGTGATACCAGGATGACCCATTGAATGTGATTTGCGGCACGAGGGACGTATATATGAAGCATCATATCTCACACGATCAAACTTCCTTCTTCCTTGCTGCTCGTCCTGAAGGGGACACGTGGAACGTGAAGATATGAAATCGTTCTCGAGCACGCCGAACTTGCGCCTGACCGCTTGTGCTGATGCGCTCGACCAGACTTGCTGGTCCGTGAGTTGCAAAACGTGAAACTCATCAAACGTTGTTTGTGCGATTCAGGAGAAGTGAGATGTCACCGCGGAGGATGCCGCGAATGTCGAGTCCAGTATCACGTGGGGACGAGTCACGTGTTTGAGTTTTTGATGCCGAAGATGTCCCATCCAGAAGTAGCTTCGCACCGCTAGACGACGGTGATGATCATTCATATAGTGGCGCAATCAGCCCCAGCCTCCAAGATCGCGCACGCAGATGATAGAAGGGTGGCGCAGCCCTACAACACAGCCCTACGGACGTAGAAGAAATGCTCGCCCGCTCTGCCCACAGGTTCGCGGCCGTGTCCGACCCACTCGTAGGGCCAAGCGTGCTTGCAGGTGCATTTTGGTGATATGTGGTCGTCGAGTCCTGTTATTCCTGAGCTTGATGGTCGATGCGAAAGAGATACAAAGAGATGTTTCACACACACACACACACATGAGCTTGCCAACATCGCGCACACCGCATACCGCCACCGGAGAAAGCGACACTCATGTGCGAGACATAAGCAAAGACAAACCTCCAAGCCTCGGGCTATGCCCACCCAGCTCCGCCATAGCCGGCAGCGCATACGTCAAGTCGGCATAGGCGGACTGTGACTTCGCCATGCCGCCAGAATGCGGGAGCTCAGCCTCTCACAGGCAGAAGGCACTGGTAGTTCGTGAGGGTTTCTGGGCCATCGCGTTCGTCAGCTGCTTCTCCCATAGTGGGGTAGTTATATAAGGGTAGAGTCTCACTCGCCCACCTTCTCCCACCACCGGATTTTCTACAACACCTATACCACTTGAAATCAGACCGAGTGACAAACTCATCACTTACATCGCTTTACCAACAACAACTTCAACATGTCAGGATACGGTGGATACAACCAGGGTGGCTACCCTCCCCAGCAAGGCGGTTACGGCCAACAAGGCTACGGCCAGCCGCAGCAGGGCTATGGTCAACATCAAGGCTACGGTCAGCAGCAAGGCTATGGCCAGCAGGGTGGTTACGGACAACAGCAGCAAGGCTACGGACAGCAGCAGGGCTACGGCCAACCTCAAGGTGGCTACCAAGGTCCTCCCGCCCAAGGCGGCTTCAACCAGTAAGCAAGAAAACTATCCATCCAAAGCTCGTCCTCCGACTAACCCACCCTCTCAGCGGCCAAACCCAAGGCGACCAGAACTACGCCGCGCAGCAAGAAGCCTGGGCGTCCAGCACCGGCGGCGCACAAGGCCACCAGCACGGTCAGGACCCTAACCGCCCCATGGACCCCAACGACCCGAACAGCCAGGAAGGCGACCGCGGGCTGATGGGCGCCATCGCCGGCGGCATTGGCGGACACTACGCCGGCGGCAAGGTCAACCACGGCATTCTGGGCACGCTCGCGGGCGCTTTCCTCGGCCACAAGGCTGAGGATGCCTGGAAGGACAGGAAGAAGTCTCCCCAGCCGCAGCAGGGCGGTTACCCGCCTCATGGTGGCTCGGGCTATGGTGGTTCGAGCTACGGTGGCGGCAAGTACTAGAGGAGTGAGAGAAGCGGAGTGAAGTGAAGGGTGTTCCACACTGGCATGCGTACTCGGCGGATTTTTGCTGTTTCCCATTGTTTATTTTACCTGGCGAGTCGGTTGTTCTTTCCTCTCATGGGCCGAGCTCCTCAAGGGAGAATACGAAACCTGCGACGATTAATGACCTTCAAATTGTATTTAAGTTGTCTATAGACTCGCTTTTTCCCGCGAAAGTCTGGTACATGGTTTAAGATTGTTTCCAAAAAAAAAAGAAAAAAAAAACACATCAATGCAATCTCTCACATCCAAGCAATCGTTGACATAAGGCTTGCTGGAAGTCTTCCCACAGTTCCGCAATGCATATGGATGTGTAAGTATGATGATGCCCAGGGGAAATTTGAAATACTCTCAACGCTCTCAAATGCATGCTATCAACCCATATCGTAGTGCCATCAAAGTGCCCTTGATCAAAACGCAATCCAAAGCCGCAACTTCCAACATCCGAGAAGAAACCCCAAATAAAAAACCAAGCAATCCAATCCCTCAAAGACTGAACTCCAAATCCCACCTCGGCCTCCCGTACCTCCACTCATCAAATTCAACCTCTCCCGGCATATCTCTCCCATCACTCAACCTCAGCCGTGGGAAGTGATCTCCAGCCCAAGCGTACATCATGCCCTCGCGCGGCGACGCGCCATAGTCTGTGGGTTCTGGGTTGCGGCGTGCGCGCGTGGGATCGATCGCCGGACGGTGTGCGGTGTTCGACTGGTCAGGGTTGTCAGATGGGGCACTGCTGGCGCTGTACGGGCCGACGCCGAGGAACCAGCGACCGTAGTCTGCGAGGGTAGAGAGGAGGGAGGAGGATGAGAGGCTCACCTGCTCGGGTTGTGAGCCGTTTTCGACGGTTGTGCTGGTGGTTGAGGCGGGATCTTCAGAGCTCGACGCCTTTGCTGCTGCTACTTTGGGGTCGGGCACCTCACATGCCTTGGAGAGCTTTTCAGCGAGATCTTCGTTGGCGAGAACGAGGGCGCCAGAGTGCCAGCCCGCAGCGGTGACAGACAGAGCGAAGTAGGCACCAAGTCCATCTTCGTCTTCGTCCTGCAAGCCATACTTTGTCTCCCAGTCCCGGCCTTCTTGTTCGATCCATTCACTGACCTCGCCTTGACCGGCCAAATCAGGACTGCCGATTGCCATACGCACGCGCTCAGCAGCTTCCTCCGCGTCTACGCCGCCGGAAGTGAGGAACTTGATCCATTGATGTTTCTCGTGTTCGAACCAAACGCGACGGCCTTCAGTATAGGCGTGCGGCACCAAACGGCCGTCTCCGCCCATACCTGAATATCTAATGCCGCGCAGCCTTCCTTCTGGGTCGCCGTGACCGCCGAGCCCAAGAGCGCCGCATGCTTGAGGCTCGTTGCCGTAGCTGGTAATGTATCCAGGGGAATGCAGGGCGTGGAAGTGATAGTCACCGAAAGCTACGCTGATAACGTTTTTGTGCTGCAATGCTGGTATGCGCTTGAAAACAGTTTGAGGATCGTTTTCTCCAGTTCCCTGAAGAATATCGGTAATTCGGTCTTGGTGACCTGTCAACACTGCGCCAGACCGTGTAAAGACCGCGAAGTTGCGGAAGGAGCCCTGCAAATCGGTTACGAAGTTTTCGTCGGCGTCCTCAGATGTAGCAAGGTTGAGCTGAATAGGATGATCCAGACGCTTCTCAACCCCGTTCCAAATGATATTGGAGACGAAGACCTTCCCTAGTGAAGTATTGAAAAGAACGACATGCTCTAATACGATGAAGCTCTGAACCTCACCAATCGTTTCGGCGAGATGTTCTTCTTCGGCCGAACGATTTCTATTGTTCTTCATGTGGCGGAATTGCGTGTTTGGTACCGCTGCACTCTCCAGGACCAACACTGCATCCTCGGCTTCAGACTCGTCGTTTTCGCGCTCAAGGGGCTCCCAGAGTACAATGCCGCTCCCGTCGATCAAAGCAGCGCTCTTGTTCCAACCAGCGACTACTTTCCGAACCACGCCTATCCCGCTGGAATTCTCACTCTCAACTGTCTCGTGGTGCAAAAACCTCACATGCAGCCCGGCATCGTCGACATTCTGCCACGTCCAGATGCGGCCGCTGTCACTTAGTCCTAACACGTGCCCTCTGCCACTACTGAATTGCTTGATCGCCGTGGCCGGATCATATCGTTCAGACGGCTGCACGAAACCAGGCGGAAAAGTCAAGGGCGTCGGCTCCGATTTTGCTCGCTGCATGCCACGCGCTCGCCGCTGATTGAACTGCAAGCCGTCCAAGACACCCACCGTGTAGATGGCACCCTTACTTGTGAGCAAGCTCGTACTCCATCCACCACACTGCAGATCGGAGATCACACCAAGCCCTTCGGTACCCAGCATCTTCTGCGGCCGGCTGATGTGCTTCTGCTGTATGGCGCGCGCGATGCCTCTACGTGGCCCGCCTCTGAATCTGGCTGCTCCGGGCATGGTGAAGCTATGTCCTAGACAGGCCTTGTTGTTGTCGCCCCAGGTCATGACGCGGCTCTGCGTGAGTAGGCGTTTGTAGAGTTTCTGCCATCTTTGGCCGTCGTTTTGGACTACGGGTTGGTTTGGTACGCGAAAGGTGGTTCGGACAAGGGAAGACCAGAAGGTTGCTTCGTGGAGGAACTCGGGTCGGTGGAGAGAGTGGCAGGTCGAGGTTAACGAGAGGAAGGAATTTGCGTCGAGGTAGGGGAATATTGAGAGGAGGATCTCGACGGGTAGGTTGAGGAGGGCGGGGGTGGGGTTGGTCGTTGTTTGGTCGGTCATTGCAACGGGAAAATCATTCGTGAAGAGGTATTCTATATTGGTAAGGTTGAGAAAGCATATATCAAGTTTCCTTGGTGTTTCAAAAGGCTGTAAATGTGCATGTGAGTGGTGTGTTGTACATGTTTACGATGTTGCCTGCTTGCTAGTGGTAGACAGCAATGCAGCGACGTCACAGCGTATGGGCAGCTGCGCCACATCAACTTCAAGGGTCTGCTGTTGCGAACATCTACCACATGAACGTTTTGATTGATAAGGTAACAAGTGATTTGATTTGACATCAATTTGGGATTACAAAGGAGTGTTCTCTATTCATGCTTCCAACATACTCTTTCCAATCGAATGTCCAAATGCCAGCAGTTGGAACAGCAGACGACAAGAAGAGCAAACACTATAACCCAACCAAGTCCCAACTTCCATCACATACCTCAATTCCAGTGCTTTCCTTGCCCAAAATCTAACAAGATGTTCATTTCCCGTCTCACATAGGCCAACCCCTGCCTTTGTGATTAAAAAACTCCGCGAACCGGTTTGTGATTACCTCGACGGCTGTTTCAAGCTCCCGCATTTCCTTGTAGATACGCGGACCCTCCCTGTTGTAGCTTGGTGGATTGGAGAAACTCAGCACGTCGAGATCGGAGTCGCCGTCTCTCCAGCTGTTTCTCCAGGAGCGGAAGAACTGTCGTACATCGTCGCAGTAGTCGCTCAGCGCTTGGTCGTTCTCCGTCCCGATCATTTTGGGAGCTTGCCACAGCGTGGAAGATAGTTTGAAAGGCTCGAAATGTTGGGTTGAGCCGTCGATGAGCGTCATGCCGTCTGTCCAGTCGAGACGCATGTGAAGAGTCGCATCGACCTCAAGGCGCTTAAGAGGCTTTGGCAGCAGAGGGTACAGTCCAATAGCTCGTTCGAACGCCCAGCTTGCTGGAGCATTGAGCGGCTCGTCTTCATCAAGGTCTTCATCCGGCTGCCCAATCACGTAAGTGCCCAAGTCGAGCTCTACCGCGCGAGCACGGTTCAGACAGCGGTCGCCTGCCTGATCGCACCACCGTTGCATGCGCTCGTCTCGACACTGTTGCTTGCGCTCGTCTCGAATGTCGCTATATTCGAAGCGCCATGTATCGTTGGCGGCGAAGACAACGCCGTCTGTTTCCTCGTAGATCTGTTTGCATGTAGATCGGATAGCCAAAGGGTCAGATTCGACGGGCTTGCTCTCGTTGAGTCTGACTTTGAGTCCCTCTTCGCGATGAAGTACCCTCTTGTAGATGTTCAAGCGGAGCTCGATCGGGAGCTTGAAGAGTAGAGACGACATCCTGGATGCTTGGTGTTGTATGCGTGGTAGAAGCTTGTAATACGAGATGGCAGTCGAGGCTTGCAGGTTGTTCTGCTGAAATGGCAGATAGTGTGGTGAGATGTAGTTTGGTCGGATAGTGTTCGATGGTGTACTTGTGGAAGTAAGTTCGAATGCGCAGGCCTTAGATGAAGACTGAGGATGGTAGAAATCGACAAAATGTCGTCCAAGGAGAAGCGCGCTTGAGATGATGTTGATAGTGTTGTTGATGTGTAATAGAATGGTTCAGAAGTCGATGTTGGTCGGATTGTCTGGGGTTGCGATAGATGAGAGTTGGTTGTGGCGTAGCTCGAGAAAGGTTGCTGATCGTGTTTCCAGAGATGTGCTGGAGAAATGTGATTGATCGAAATGGTTTGGAAGTCGCGATATTTCTCGGTGCCGTTGTTTCTTATTGTCGCAATAAGGTCTGCGGACGAACAATAGGAACTCGCAGCGTCGCGAAGCTTGCGGATTGACGCACGTTTCAGATGTTGCTATTGTCCCAGCTCGATCAGCACTCGCGTGCAAGGCCACATGTACTGTAAGCGTATAGTACTAGAACTACCGGCGAGAAGAAAGCGTAGACCATGAGATGATCCTCCCAGTGCGTGTTGTCAGACTTTACCGTTCGCCAGAGCCAGTGGTTTTCGAGGTTTTGCGTGCCCGCGAGAAGATTCATGAAGATCGGTCGTTGACGATGGACTCGAGTGTTGCGCGAGCAAGTGACTTGGATGTTTGTGAGATTTGACTGATGGATACTTGACGGTGGACAGCGGTACATTTATTGTGAGATCGTTTTGCTTTTGGCTTTCGCATCGCAAATGTTGAGTCCCGCGTGCACAGTAATCATACACTTTCAAGGACGGTTGACCAATCTGACAGCAGCCATTACGTCCAACATTGCCATCTGGCTATGGCTCGTTGGACACTCGAACGGGCCTTTCCACCACGGCCCGTATTGACCATTTCCATTGGTATTCTTCTCTTGGAGTGTATTAAAGTTGATGTTGACAAACGTCTTGATCCAGCGGGCTTCGCGATGCGCAGCTTCGTCGGGTGGGTTGAGGCGAGTAATCACTTCCCACAACGTACCCATATGTCGCATGAACACGCTCTTGAATCCGATACAATCGTTGTTCTCCATGGGGTTGTTCTGCCCTTTTCTCCATTGCCCACACTCAGTGAGTACGCCGTCCTTCTCGACCCAACCGAGGTTCTTGAGGCCTTTGTGCGCCATATGGATCGCGAGCTTGAGATATTCCATTTGTCCAGTGGCTTCATACAGTCCAGCGCAAGCGGCGATAGTAGTGGCGGTCAAGTAAGAGAAGGTCCAGTCTCTCTTCTCGCCTTTCTTCAGCAGGATGTTGTCAGTCACAATGCCTTCTTTCGGCTTGTACATCACCCTTAAGATCCACCCCAGCGAGCAACGAGCAGCTTCAATATACTCTTCATAGCTTCCACCATGACTTCCATGTCCACCGCCCATGCCCACCGCATCCATCATCTTCGCAAGCCTGGGATGCTTCTCTTTCGCGCCGCCGCCACTGCCACCACCCACGCCATTCTGCTGCTTTTCCACATTTCCCAATCTCGCCGACAACTCCACATACAACCCCGTCGTAATACTATTAACCTGCCAATCATCCTTCCTCGTCGTCCAAAACAATGCGCCCTCCATATCCCACTCACGAAACTGGTATTGGCCCTTCTGAATGACACACCCCCTGTGACGCATATACTCCCAAATCCCCTTCGCCTTCTCCAAAAACCACCCATCGCCTCCCAAAGCATACAAATCCATACATAGCATCCCCCACCACAGCGTGTCGTCATTGAATTCGTTGATGAAACCCGCTCGCGAGCCCTCGCAGCTCTTCACGGCGTGCGCCAGTTTCGGGTAGTTGTGCATGCTGCGGTGGGACCAGAGGTCGTGCAGCGCCATGGCCGTGTATCCGTTGGCCGTCTGCCACCATCCGATGCCGCCCATTTCGCCGTTGGGCCGCTGCGAGAACATGTACATGTCGATGGCGCGCTGCGTCGCTTGCGGCATGTCTTGGGGCAGGGGTCGGTCGAGGTGCTCCCATAGAGGCGGTTGGTGGTTGCCTTCGATGGCGGCCTGGAAGGCTCGGTCGAACTCGGACATGGTTGTCTTTCTGAATGGGTTTGGGTGTATGGATGGTCAAGTATATCAAGAGTGAGACCTCACTTGAGTGTTGATAGGAATAGGTTAGATGGGTTTGATGATTTGGGATAGGTAGGCAACTGTCTTGTCCACCTGCTTTGCACTTACACACCGCATGTAATTCTACCGCCTGCATACGCGTGTCGATAGGTGGAGACATGGATGATGGACTCGTGGGCCTTGTCGTCTTGGATTCGTCCAAGAAGATCGACGTCACTCAAGATGAGAGACCCTGGTGGCTTGTTTGCTGGTGGGTCCAGCCCTGTGCCTTGTCCTCCAGCTGGTTCATCACATGCTTGCTACTTTATGGCTTCACTTACCAGTCAAGCCATGACAAGTCCAAAAACTTGACCCGATTCTTCAGGCAAACATAATGCTTCATTGTCATTTTGAACACGGCTGAAAGGGAGGAAACACCCGCCTTCAGACGAAATCATGGCAGACTGGATCCAACAATACTCCGCCGCTCTCGAAGCGCGCGATGTAAAAGAACAGGCACATAGGCAATATATCGATGCTTGTACGAACTCCAGATCTTCAGGTATACCTTACCCGAAAGCAAGCTAACAGCCTCTTCTTCCAGACACCGCCCTCGCCGACCGCACAGCATCTCAATTCTCCACCCAACCTGCCGCCTCGACACCCTCCTCGCCCAACCCTCAAAACCTACCCACCTCCCGCAACCTCACCAGCACGCCAACCAAAGACCTCCCCCCAACCAGCTCACCCACCCCCTCCGACCTCCTCAGCACCCTCCGCCTCGACCTAAGCAGCACGCAAAAAGCGCGCTCCGCCCTTCAAACCCAACTCACAGACCTAACCTCCCAACTCTCCGCTCTGAGCACGCAGCAGCGCGCCTCGCAAGCACAAATCGCAGCTCTCACAAAGCAGAAAACGGACGCGGAGCGCAAGCTGCGCGACCGCGACGAGGAGCTGCGCGGCAAGAGTAAGCTGGTCGAGCAGGCGCAGGATGAGATGGTGGCGCTGGGACTGCAGTTGAATTTGGCAGAGCAGAGGAGTGAGAAGCTGGAGAGGGAGAATAGGGAGCTGGTCGAGAGGTGGATGAAGAGGATGGGGGAGGAGGCGGAGAGGGTTAATCGCGATTCGAGGTGGGAGTAGGGAGGGAGTGGCCTTGGGGAGAAGCGATGATGGAGGGGTGAGGTTTGGTGTGAGAGATGAGAGGCTGTTCTGTCGTCTTGAGGGTGTTTCTGGAGACTTATGGTGGGGAGTGCATCACTTTCAGCATGTTGTTGCCACAGCAGTCTCTTCTAATGCATGAAGAGGGCTTCGCACTCACTTCGAACGCGATTGCAATGTGCTCGAGTGTGCTTGTGCCCAGGCATGTCTGTATTACTACCCTTCTACTGATCTATGGAAGCCCCGTCCTCCTTGAGCCATAGACTGGCTTTCATAAGCACCAGCCCACTAAGCCAGAGTGGCCCTGGGAACTCGATCGCTAACATTTGCGCCTGCTGTTAAAGCGTTTTGTACTGCTAGCGAAAGGAAACTGAAGGCACACATCCATGCTCTCAAGGGAAATGTGGGCACCCGGGTCTGTTGCAACCCGACGTACACTTCCTTGACCTTATTGGCTTCCAGATTATGCCACGCGCCTGGCTTGACCCCCGCACATCTCACTCACCTTTTGGAATCCTCAGGCCGTCCGCGAAAGTGTACTATAACTGGTCTCGCGATGGCTGAACAGTTGTTTGGAGTGCTCATCGCTTTGTTCCGATGCGAACTTCCATCAGGTCTGCGAGGTGGCGCCATGGGGCAGATCTTCCGATACCCTCAGCTCAGCCGAGTTCAAATGACAGCCAGTGATCACCGAACGACACGTGCTTGGATACCGGCGATCTCGCCGCCGCGGGACCACAAGCTCGGAACTACGTGCAGCGAGACGCTTACGGTCTCTTGCGTGGTTGCGTTGCGGGTAGACGGCAAAGGCTTGCTGCATGGCGAAGCATTGCAGACTCGAAGGATCCGAGTACAGTAGCACTGCTATATCTGAGGCTCCAGCGTAGGCGTGGAGATCTTCCAGACAGACAGGAACGGAAGACGGATCAATCAGAGACTTGCCCGCCTTTTGCGGATGAAAGGTTTCTGGGGAAGCTCGCGTGGTGCATCTCGTGAGTTGTGAGCTGTGGAAGGGCGTCGGCGTGTCTTTTTGCTCCTGCTGGCCTGAGCCAAGAGCTGAATCCACCGAGTTCGTCTTTGTACAACTGTAAGGCACATATCGTGGCTTGTGCTACTGACTCGTTACCAAATCTGATTTTGCGTTCGCATGTGTGTATGGCATGAGATAAGGCAGAGTTGGAGGCTTCGTCGATCACCAGCTCCAAGCTTCAACTAGCCGAAAAGTAAGCAAAAGCCACGCTATCAGCCTTGACTTGCCGTGATCCGGGATGCTTAAGGTCGATGTCGTCGGATGCGTTCATTTCGAGGTTAGTCGACCAGGCGGTAGTGGCAAGAAGGTAAGTCGGCTCTAAAGGCGAGCGAATACGAGCAATCCTGACCGGATCCAGGTACGACGGCCATTTGCATACTCCAACGTTCCCCATTCCCCGTGGGCAGTCGCTTGTAGAATGTGGAGGGTGCCGACGCCGCTGACGAGGGGAGCAATGTGAGAGGTAAGGATAAGGGTGTCTTTGCATTCCTCCGTGTGGTCGAGTGCTCGGAGTGGCTGGCGCAAGGCCTAATTGCGTTGTCGCTGAATGGCTTCCCGAGCAACGTGGGCGGCTGGTGGCATGTGCCCGATGTTGGTACCTCACTTGTATGTACCTCTCCACATACAAGTATACCTTTATTCACTGTAGTAGGCATTGATCGGCTTTGCTGAAACGGCATCACGAGAAGAAGAGACAAGAGAGGTTCGGCAACCGCCGCCGCGTGACCGCTTCCTCCACCACCAGTGAAGCGAATGCCTGGCAAGCAATAATAAAAACACCTCCCACGGCTTGCTCTCTCTCACACTACACTACAACCCCGCCTTCCACACACATTTCCTGCCCCTCTTTGAGCACGACGTCGAGTCACCCTCACGACCTACGCTGGGTCCCATCAACACTGTAAACATACATTGCCCACCATGGTAAAGCAGTTTGGCAACGTCTATCTCATCGCCGCCATCTCCATCATCGGTGGCGGCCTCTTCGGTTTCGACATCAGCTCCATGAGCGCCATGTGAGTTGCGCATCCCACCTCATCTCCTCTGAAAACCCTCACTGACATGCGCGCAGCATTGCTACTGACGCCTACCGCTGCTATGATGGCTTCAACCAAGGTCCGGGCGAGTGCAAGGGTCCGCGCTCTGATGTCCAGGGAGGCATCGTTGCCTCCATGGCTGGTGGCTCTTGGCTCGCCTCGCTCTGCTCTGGTTTCATCTCCGATTATGCTGGGCGCAAGACCGCAATCATGTTAGTTGTCATCCACTCGCACGAAACTTTCCCTTGACTACTCGACTAACAGCAAAATAGGATCGGCGCTGTCATCTGGGTCATCGGCTCCATCATCACGGCCGCCTCGCAGAACATCGCCATGCTCATCGTCGGTCGCATCATCAACGGCTTCTGCGTCGGTATCTGCTCCGCTCAAGTGCCCGTCTACATCTCTGAGATCGCACCGCCGTCCAAGCGTGGCCGCCTGGTCGGTGCCCAGCAGTGGGCTATCACCTGGGGCATCATGATCATGTTCTACATCTGCTACGGCTGTTCATTCATCAACGGTACTGGCGCCTTTCGCATCCCGTGGGCTGTTCAGATGGTCCCTGCCATCATCCTTTTCTTCGGCATGATGTTCCTGCCGGAGTCGCCCCGCTGGCTCGCCACCAAAGATCGCTGGGACGAGTGCGAACGCGTCCTGGTCCTCACCCACGGCAAGGGAGATCCTAACAGCCCATGGGTCGCTCGCGAGTTTCAGGAAATCAAACATTGGCTTGAGATCGAGCGTCAAGCCAAGGGTGTCAGCTACTTCGAGCTCTTCACACCGCGCTACATCAACCGCACGCATATCGGTCTCTTCACGCAGATCTGGTCGCAGCTCACCGGAATGAACGTCATGATGTATTATATTACATATGTGTTCTCGATGGCAAGCCTCACAGGCAACACCCTCCTGGTCTCATCGTCTATCCAGTACGTTATCAATGTGGTTATGACTGTACCCGCTTTGATCTGGGTTGATCGCATCGGCCGCCGCCCGACCCTGCTCCTCGGCTCTACGCTCATGATGACCTGGCTCTTTGCGAACGCTGGTATTCTCGCCGTCTATGGTGAGGACCCCGGCCCTGATGGCGTCGATGGCATCAAGGAGGCGTCCGTCCGCGTTCGTGGTGCAGCCTCTAAGGCAGTCATCGCGTGTTCCTACCTTTTCGTTGCATCTTACGCGCCGACCTGGGGTCCTGGTATGTTTGCAATTACCCTTTCCAACTTTATAGCATTGCTAATCCCACCATAGTCTCCTGGATCTACCCGCCAGAGCTCTATCCGAACCACCTCCGTGGCAAAGCAGTGGCGCTCAGCACCTCCGGAAACTGGGCATTCAAGTAAGCATTCCAATCTTGTCGTAATTCAAAACAATCAGATGGCTAACAGTCCACCAGCTTCGCCCTCGGCTACTTCGTCCCGCCAGCCTTCGTCAACATCACCTGGAAGACGTACATCATCTTCGGCGTCTTCTGTGCTGCCATGACGATCCACGTCTTCTTCCTCTTCCCTGAGACGGCCGGCAAACCGCTCGAGGAAGTCAACGAGATGTTCGAAGACCCACACGGCCCGCGCTACATCGGCACGCCCGCGTGGAAGACCAAGAACTTCACCTCGCAGACCGCCCGCCTCGAGGCCAACAAGGACCTGCCGCCGGAGAAGCGCGTTAGTGACGAGTTCTCTCCTGAGCGTCATGAGTCTGTGGCTGCTTCGGAGCCGAAGCGCGAGAGCGTCTAGGCGAGACAGGAATCTGTTTGTGTGAGAATGAATCGAAGAATGGTGTGGCACCAGACCACAGAACGACAGCAACGTTAAGGAATGGGTAAAACTGAGAGATTGGGTACAAGGTCAGGTTCGGCTTCAGTCCGAGCGTTTGACGAACATACGAAGTTTTGGCGTTTCTGTAGAAAGAATAACAATCAATAATGAACAGAACGATTCAAATGCAAGCTCTCCATGTCCATCTCGATTCACAAAAACGTGTCGTGGAACGGCGAATGCCAAATCTTCTACTATCTATACAACCAGATCGACCCATCCATGCGTCCATCAGTCGAAAGCTCAATCTATCAATCCCTTATTCTACCAATCGCGTGGTTTCTGGGATTGTTGATCGATTAACCAACCAACAACCTGTGAGTTCATCTGTCGATCCACGAATTCATCAACTCTTCATCCCATCAATGACGAATCCAATCATCCATCCACTGACCAGATCAAGTATTCTACCAAATGCGTGGAACCGGAATGTCATCATCGATCGATCCATCCTTTTGCCAACTCGTTAATTCAACAGTTTATCAATCTATCAACCCCGCCATAAAACCAGTCCATCGAGGCAAGATCAATGTACCAATCAACAAGCCACCAACACACCTCCTCCCCCTTCCCTATCTTTCTCCCTCCGCCGTCCCTTCCTGTCTAACCCACTAAAGAACAAATAAGTGCCATAGCATTAATAGCGATATCGATCGAGTGAGCGGTAATAAGCACCGCCAGTACTAATCTTATTATTATTCTATAACCCTCCAAGCGAAGAAACGTCGACCTACCGCTGGACGACGACTTTTCAATTCTTCCTTTACCTTCGTCTCTCTCGTTTCCTCGTGAGGCAAGGTACATAAAGCTTCGAGCGGACATCCAGAAATGACAACTCATGTGAAGCGCTCGGTCTCTACCACATAGTGTCTCTCTAATCGATGGCATTCAGATGCCGATTCGACACCAATGGAAAATCCAGACGACGGTGTTTCGGCAAACAAGCCTCACCAAGCCCTCCTACTCTCCTCAAATCAGATCCAACAAGATCTCCCCATCGCGACACGCACAGCTTACAAGTTAACCATGAGAAAAGACCTCAATCGTTTGTTCAAGTTACAGAACAGTCAACACCGTCCATCTCATCATGACTCTATTACATTTCGTCCTCCCCCAAAAATTTTCGCCTTTTTTTTTTTTTTGTCGTCCCCTCACTCACTTGCGAATGAGGAAGGCGCGATGCCGTCACGCAGGGAAGGCACGCCATGGAAGTGAACTGTAGCGGGATGACCCTTCTTAGCGCCGGGATTGCCGAGGCCAATCATGTGGCGCGCGTAGCATTGGTTGGTATTTCACAATGTGAAAGATACGTGTCGACTTGAAAGATAAACATTTATCAGCTTTTCCTATTGAACCTCTGCCTGCTTCATGTGAGGCAGAGAATGCCGTGATTGGTATAAACCTGCAGCCACTGACGTGCCTCTGTAGCATATGTAAATGCCACCCTTCTATTATCGTAAGACCATTCAAACGATCCAATCAATGCGTACTGGCCCACTCGCGATACCATTCCAGACACGCAGCATTCGCCACGCTCGCCGACGTCTTGACGTTCATGCCGCAGAGGATCTGTTTGACGGCACCCTCGACCCTGTGATAAGCACATGATTAGCAAAGTCTCCCAGGTATCAAGTCAGTACTGCCGAAAACTTACTTCTTCCCGTTGACCGTGACGGGGATCTCAGGACATTCGCCAATAATGCCCGGCACGTGTCTGGCGCTCAACTCCTTCCTGACCACGCTCTTGATGTCTCCCACCATAGCCTCACCGAACGCCACACCCTCCTTCATCTTCAGGAACAGCACCACAGTCTCGTCCGAGTCCGTCTCTCGTCTGCGTCCAATACACAGCGCGTCCTCAACGCTATCGGGGAAATGCTTCAGGAGCACATTGTAAATCTCCGCCGACCCGAATCTCACGCCGCTTGGCTTGAGAATTCCATCACTGCGGCCCAGCATGTACAATCCGCCCGTGGCCGGGTTGAATCGTACGAAATCGCCATGGTGCCAGACGGTCGGGCCGAAAAGCTCGAAATAGCTGGCGCGGTACTTGTCCTCGCCGCCGCTGCCCCAGAACGTCACGGGCTGGCAGGGGAAGGGTTTGACACAGACGAGGTCTCCCGGTTCGCCGGCAGAGGAGACGTCTTTGCCCGTGTAGTCCCAGGCTTGCACGGCCATGCCGAGACCTAGGACTTGTATTTCACCCTCGTAGACGGGGGAGAGCGGAGAGGGCGCGCCGAAGAGGGAGATGATGTCCGTGCCGCCGGTGATGGAGCCGAGATTTACGGCGCCGAAGGCGCGGTAGACGTACGAGAAGGTGGAAGGGGCGAGGGGCGATCCGGTCGAGTAGATTGCTTTGAGATTGGAGAGGGAGAGAGGTGGGGTGGTTTCTTTGGGGAGGAGGGACTTCTGTTCGAGAATTGAGAGGTATTTCGCGCTGGTGCCGAATTGGTTGATGTTGAGTTCGTCGATTAGACGGGGCATGGCGAGGTCGTCTTTGACTGATTGCCCGTCTTGGAGGTATTGGAACGGCGAGCCGTCGTAGAGGATTAGAGTGGCGCCCGATGCAAGTCCAGACACGAGCCAGTGCCACATCATCCACGTACATGTCGTGAAATAGAACAGCCTATCGCCAGGCCTGATGTCGCTCTGCAGGATGTGCTCTTTCTTGTGCTGTATCAGCGTGCCAATAGCGCCATGAACAATGCATTTCGGAGCCCCCGTCGTCCCACTGCTGTAAAGGATATACACAGGGTGATCCGCAGGCAGCTGCTCAAAAACCAATTCATCCTCCCTCCCCTTCACAAACTCCCCATAAGCAACAACCCCTCTCCCCTCCCCACCACTCCCAACATCAACACCAACACCAGGCATCGTCTCAAAAACCACCGTCCCCTTCAAACTCGGCAGTCTCGCCACAACCTCCCCAACCTTCTCCAAAACCCTATGCACCTTCCCATTATACCCCACCGCATTATCAGCAAACAACACCTTCGGCTCAATCTGCACCAACCTCTCCACCACAGCCGTCACGCCCGTATCCGGACTGACGGCCGTCCAAACCGCTCCCAACGCCGTGGCAGCCAACATAGCCACTAGCGCATTCGCATGATTGCCCACATAACCGGCCACGCGGTCCCCAACACCCACGCCCAAAGCCTTCAAACCCGCCCGACACTCTCTGACCCTCTCCCTGAGCTGATCCCAGGTGACGCTCTCCCTCCCCGTCTCCGTGGCAGCGATGACAGCCACACTTCCCCCATCAACTTCTCCTCCACCAGGGAGTAAAGGAAACAGCAAATTCTCCGCGAAATTCAATCGCGCGCCAGCGAACCATGCCGGGCGCGGGAAGAGTCTCGTCTCGTCTGACAGCACGCTTTTGTAGGAGTGGGAGGCGCGGATGCCCACGTGCTGCCACACTGCGGCCCAGAGAGTAGGCAGGTTGGCGATGCTCCAGGCGTGCAGGTCGGCGTATGTTGTGAGGTTTTGGTGGTGCGTGGTGTTGATGTGTTGGAGGAAGGTGTAGAGGTGGGTTGTTTGTGGGGAGGGGTGGTGCCAGAGTTCTTTGGCTTGGGTGGTGTTGTTCATGTTGTTGGTTTTATCGTTGTTATTGTTGCTGGTGGCGGATGGAGTGGGGTCGGCCATTGTGAGTTCTGGGGTGCGAGATGAGGGTCCGAAGGGATAGTGTGAGAACGAGGGAGAAGGAGATTTCAGATCTCTGTCTAGAATGTCTTAACATGCAAGTCGTGTACTCGCTCTTGGGATTATTTTGATTTGAGGTCAATGGATGGAAGTGATCGGGATAGTGGGGGCGCCTTTGACGCCTCGGTTCAATGTGAGATGGTGGGGCAGCGAGGCTGATTGTCCGAGAGGGCGAGCGGCTTAGGATATCGGCGCCGATTTCCTACCCAATATCCAATGTAGGCCGACGACGGCAACACACTGCTATGATTGAACCGAAGAATGGAAACGAGGCACTGATGCTTGTGCATAGCATATAAAGGCAACAACAGACCGCTTCTTGAGAGCCCAGCATATGTTTTCTGAATAATAGGATCGATACGTCGTACAAAAACAAAAAAGCGAGATAGGTATAATAAAGAGTAAGTGTAGCTAAGCCCCGCTCAACGCCATTATATTCTGCCAAATCCAAAGGGGGAGGGGGAATCCTGTTGATCGATCTGTGAAGAGTAAGGCAGGTGAATCATGTTGCCAAAGACGACAATGCCAACGCCATTCCCAAATCTCAAACAAACACCGCTTGAATGCTATCCTAGCCAACATCCTAAATGACAAGGTCCGTCAAGCCGACTTAAGGATCATACGCCGCGGCAATACCGGGCGCCGGACCTTCCAAGTCGACCCTCTCGACTCTCGAGCGAATCTCTCTGCTCTCTCTGACCAGGTTGCCAAAGTACTTCCGGGCGACCTCGCTCTCGGCCTGGACTTTGCTCGTTTCCTTGCGTTGCTCCTGTAGGTTCTCGACGTTGCGTTGAAGGCCTTCGCGCAGTTTGTCGGCGGGATACTTGAGCGCGCGGCGCACTTCCGACGAGATGCGAGTGGCGTTGGAATGTGTGTAGTCCAAGGACTCGAGTTGGGCGGAAAGCTTGGACGAAAGGCGGCGGGGGAGAGTGTGAGGGATTTGGGAGAGCGTGTAGCTGATTCCGAGAACAGCTGTGGGTGCAGTGTTAGCATTGCATAGACTGATGTTGCGTTTGGAGAAGAGAACTTACCAGTGAGAAGGATGCCAGGCAACAGGAGTCGTCGCATATTGTTGGCGCCCAAGATCCTTGTAGCGGTCAGAGCGCCGTCAACCCAGCCGAAACCACCAATCATTCGGGTGCCGACGACACCTGCGACGGTGACAGCCATGCTGGTCGAGGCGACTTTCTCCTGCCTTTCCCAAATGCTGGTCACATCGAAGAAATCCCAAACCTCAGCCTCAAAATCGACCTGCCTGACCAGAGCGTCACGCTTGCTCTTGAACATCTTCTCCGACCTGAAGGTCAAGTCGGTGTACGAATCGCCGAGGTGAAGCAAGCCAAGTTGTTTGATGCCAGAGACGCCCTGAACGGTCTTTTCGCGGCCGCGAGCCTCACACCACCTGACTGTCTCGGTGATGTGATTCAGCATTGCGACCTTCAAGTCGTCAGCGTAACTGTATGCGCCGAAGATGCCAGGATATTCAACACCCAGGTCGTTTTCTGCTACGTGTGCAATGGATGAGTTGAGCGTCGCACGAGTGAGGTCGTAAACTTCTGTGCCTGTCGTCTCGATCTGCGAGACGACATCCTCATCCGCCTGGCTACGAGCCTTTTTGGAGTTCTCGAAGACTGGCTCCAGTGCCTCCAATTCCTTGGTGACGCGATCGTATTCGCTTTGTGCGACGTCCTTGTTAACACTTGCCAGCGTGCCAAGGTCACCCAAAACATTCATCAGGTAAGTCTTGGCTGGTGCAAGTTTGGAGCGTGCCCTCTTCTCAAGCACGAAGCGGCGTAGTGAAGCCTCAAGCTCGTCGAAGTCCTGCTGCTTCTCCTTCTCTTTGCCCTTGCCCTTACCCTTCGGTGGTGACCCAGGTTCGCCATGCTTTCCAGAGTCATCATCGTCGCCATCGTCGTCTCCAGGGCTCTTGCCCTTGTCATCGAACGAAGCACTTCCAGAGCCGCTGCCGTCAGGGCCGTCGGGTCCGGGTCCTCCACCTTGCACTACTGGGATCGCATTGCTTGAGACAAAGTGTACAAGTTCTGACGACTCTTTGAAGGTTGCAGGGCTGAGATGTGCAACTTGCTTCAGGATCATTTCTTGACACCTCTTCTGGTCGCGAATCATGTCAAAGCCATTTACGACCATGAACATGTAGGCCTTCTCTCGAGCGGCGTTGAAGATGAACTCCTTAGCCGACAGCGTGAAGTGGTTTGCCGCCGACACCACGAACACAACGACATCAATCTCTTCTTGGCGTGCAAAGACAGCAGTGGTTTTGAGGGAATCGTTGTTCAGACCAGGCGCATCAATGAGGGCAATGTCGACGACACCATTGTTGAGCAATGACTGATCTACTGGTCGGATGTCCCTGACGTAGACCTTGCATTGTGACCAGCGCTCACCATCGATGACGATGTCCTCCAGCTGTTTGAGTGGGTAGACCTGATATGTGCTTTCGTCGTTTCGGTTGTAAACGAAGCCGTGCGGGATCGCATGCACCTCCTCGACTCCTGTGTTCTCGCGCGCGTCCAGAACTTCGCAGAAAATGCTGGTACAAGGCTGCTGGTCCTCGGGAAGAATCTTGCGGCGAAGCAAGGCGTTGCAAAATGTAGACTTGCCCGCGTTGAGATCACCCGTGACCAGTACTTTGCTTGCCGTATCTTCTATGCGCTCACGAAGCGCGAAGAGATGGCGAATGCTGGTGTTGATCTGGTTGTCCAGAAGCGAGGCGACTGACGTCTTTTCCAAAGAATGTACGATCTCGGTCTGTGGCAATCCCTCCATCTTGAGCTCGATCTTGAGAACTGAGAATTGCTGCGCAAGTTGCGGAGTGACCAGGCGAGGCTCGGTCTTTGGCTCCTTCTTGCTAGCATCGCCACTTGATTCAGGCGACTGAAATTCTCCTAATGATGTTCCAGCCCTTCGCATGCCTGGACGTGGCGCTTGCTCAGCCGAAGAGCTGCTTTCAACCCCTCGATGATTATCAAGCGTCGACTGAGTATGGTGCAGACCGGGGCGGGCGTCATGCCGTTGTGGCGGAGGAGAAGGCGGCCTCTGTACGGTAGGATAATGCGCCGGCCACTTGGTGTTGATCTCTTGTAGCTTCTTCATCGTCTCCACGGTCTGATTGATCGCGCGACCGAGTGCCGTGCGGTTCTGATTGTAGAATAGCTGGTGCACATGGCTTGCGAGTGCCTTCCTCTCGTGCTCCGAGGCCGCACTGCTCTCTCCGGGTCTCATCGGGGTGTGGGCTGGTGTGTAGCGGTCCTGCGCCGGGCCAGGGTGCCACGCGTTCTCCATGTTCTCGTCTCCCATCATGCTGCCGCCGTATCCAGAGTCCTCATCGAGAATTGCCTGCAATCTCGCTGCGCTCTCGGAGGTCGAGCCAGATCCAACCGTCATGTACTGGGGGCGACCTCCAGCGCCACGCGGGTTATTGGAGGAGCCGCTGGCGCCAGGGTTGGCATAGTCGCTGCCAAAGGGATTGTCGGAGCTCATATTGGTATTTTCGATGGTGCGCCGCTCTCAATTCATCGTATGGGTGTTGAGTGAAGTGAAATACGCCATAGAACTCGGGGTGCTTCTAGAAATGTTTGATGACCGCAGAGCAAGTAATGTAAAGGGCAGCGGCAAATTCCGGGATGGGAAATCCGGGGAGCAGCGATCGGAGATGGAGACAGCTCCACGGGTGTTGCCTTTCGCGGTGACTGCTGGGCATGAGATCACAGTCTACCAAACACTTAACTTACAGACGTTGACAATACTGTTCCGTTCGACTCGTGCAGGGCACCTAGCGAGCGTCTTTGCGAGCGTTGTACCCTTAAAGAACTCCACAGCTAGTCATCAACAAACGGCTGTTGCCATTGCGTAACACAGCCAGCGATCATGAATGTAGGCGCTTGACCATGCACGATATCAATGTTTACCACGATGTCTAACACGGCGAATACAGATCGTGGAATGGGCATTCGGCAAGCGCATGACGCCAGCAGAGCGTCTGCGCAAACACCAGCGAGCATTGGAGAAGACTCAACGTGAGCTTGACCGCGAGCGGACCAAGCTGGAGAACCAAGAGAAGAAGCTGGTGCAGGACATCAAGAAGAACGCAAAGAACGGGCAGATGGGTGCGGTCAAGGTGCAAGCCAAGGACCTTGTCCGCACGAGACGCTACATCCAGAAGTTCTACCAGATGCGCACGCAACTGCAGGCGATCAGCCTGCGCATTCAGACCGTGCGCAGCAACGAACAGATGATGCAGAGCATGAAGGGTGCGACCAGACTGCTGGGCAGTATGAACAAGCAGATGAACTTGCCTGCTCTGCAGAGGATTGCCATGGAGTTTGAGAAGGAGAACGACATCATGGATCAGAGGCAGGAGATGATGGACGACGCGATCGACGATGTTACTGGGCTTGAAGACGAGGAAGAGGGAGAGGAGGTCGTCAACCAGGTGCTGGATGAGATTGGAGTGGACCTTGGACAGTCGGTGAGTCGCCATTGTTCTGTTCGTTCTCAATCGCATGCTAACATTGTGAACAGCTCGGGGAGACGCCGCAAGGACTGCAAGGTCAAAAGGTACAAGAGGGTAGGGTTGCGCAGGCCGTTGGTGGAGGCGGTGGTGGTGATCCCGGCGATGATGACCTTCAAGCAAGGCTGGACAGTCTGCGGAGATGAGACGATTTATGATGAACGACCGCGTGTTTTGTATACCCAACTATATCTAGCAGAGAAACAACAAAAACATGTGCTCACTGAAAGTCTTGTGGTATCTGTCATGGTCGTTGAAATCCAAACACAAACCATCCTATACTGGTGTCAGGCTGCAGCCTGCAAGTGAAGCTTTTCGATAGCATTGTCTTCGTATGCAGTCACTTGAGCGCGTGCATAATCTTTTATATTACTTGCGAAATAATGAACAACGTACAGGGAGGGTAAAGTTGCAAGCAGCCAAACACCATGTCCAGGCGTGGCACTGACTGACGCACGACAACCCCACTTTCGTCGTGCTTCTGGCCCTTCTGACGCCCGTCGACGACACCCAAGTAGTTCAAGTTGCCGCTCTCCTTCACACTACTACTTGCACACGCACACAGGATCTCCGACTCCGACCTCGCCGGGCGGTGTCAACTTCACTTCCATCCCATCCCTGTGTCTCGGCACCTACGACCTCACTCCATCGCCGCCGTGACAGCTCTGCAATTGCTGCTGTCTCCGCCCGTCGCCGACCACCCAACCCCTCGACCAAGCTACCACCACCCGCTCCCTCCTCGGCGCACCGGAAGCGCGTTGTAACGCTCCGAGTCAGAATACCTGCGACACACCCTTAATACACTTGCCCACATCTCATCATATCGCATATCGTGAACCGAGAGAATTAAAAAAAAAAAGATCGCAATAAAAAGTCGCAACACCCCTACCAAGCAACCTCAAAGCGAAGCAAGCTTTGCGTCATACGCACACTTCACGCCTTTGTTGCTATTGCCGCGACCCATTCCGTAAGCGGCTCCCGTCCTTTCTCGCCTTTCATACATCTGCCCGCCCGAGCAACGTCACCCGTCTTGCTTGCTTGTCGGCTTTCTAGCTGCCTGACTGACCGGCTCACTCGCTTTGCTTGCGCTTGCATCTGTACCTGCGTCTTCCTCTACGGCGCGCTTACCCTGTGCCCTACAATAGATACCTAGTACCATACCTAAGCACTCACCTCTTGGTATAACCACGTCGAGGTCCTCATTCCCACTACAAGTACCCGCCAGCGACAACGATACTAGTTCCGTTTGGGCCAAACTCGCCGCCTGAGTCCAAGATATATGAGCGGTACTCCAACAAGACCCTCCAGTAATCTGGCCGGTAGTAAACGGAGAAGTATCTCCGGACAAGGAGGTTTGCTCAGCAGAATGTTCGGAAGCTCGAATGGAAATGGCAAGGAGATGAGCAACGATGCCTCTGGCAACGCCAAGCCGAATGCAAATGCTGGGGGTGATGCTGCGCCCAGCGTGAACACCGATGTTACGAACGAGAGCAGAGATGCAGTGCAGAACGACCTTCGCAGCCCGGCACGCAAAACCGACGACTCCGCACCAGGCGAGAAGAAGCGAAGAAGTAGTGGTGTCGGCCGCGCAAGAGATCTCTTCAGCAGCGCGAAGCAGTCGCTACACAACCTGGGGAGCTCACCAGAGCACAGGACCTTCGGTGAAAAGCCGCAGACGTCCATGCAGAAACTGGGCAAGGCCGATCCGGCATTGAGTGTGCCCCAGGGCTCGTTCAACAATTCAGCCGGCGAATCAGTGCCCGGCGCCCGATCTACCTTCCGTGTGGGTGTAACTGAGGACAAGAACAAGAAGTGCAGGCGTACCATGGAAGACACGCACGCGTACCTCTACAACTTCCTCAGCACGCCTGCGCCGGCTCTCAGTGGCAAGGACTCATCCTCGACCACTTCCGGTGCCTCACAAGCTAGCAGCCAAAACGTTGTCGAGACTGACAATGGCTACTTTTCCATCTTCGACGGTCACGCGGGCAATTTTGCCGCTGATTGGTGTGGCAAGAAAGTCCACTTGCTGCTAGAAGACATCATTCGCAAGCACCCCAACACTCCTATACCGGAACTCCTCGACATGACCTTCACGTCAGTTGACCAGCAGCTGGAGAAGCTCCCGCTCAAGAACAGTGGATGCACTGCTGTCACTGCGGTTTTGCGCTGGGAGGACAGAATCCCCAACCCACAGTCTGCCACCGGATCCACCGCACTTGCGCCTGCGGCGGCGGCCGCCGCGAAATCAGAAGCGAAGGGTGACCAAGATGCGGCCCCATCGCAGGTCACCGAGGCCAAACTCAAGGAATCAGCAACTCGTCAGCGTGTGCTTTACACTGCCAACGTCGGAGATGCACGAATTGTCCTTTGCCGCAATGGCAAGGCGCTGCGCTTATCTTACGACCACAAAGGCAGCGACGAAAACGAAGGCAAGCGTATTGCTGGCGCTGGAGGCCTCATCCTCAACAACCGTGTGAATGGTGTTCTTGCCGTGACCCGAGCGCTCGGTGATGCATACATGAAGGACCTGGTCACTGGACACCCTTACACCACCGAGACCGTGATACAACCGGACATGGACGAGTTCCTTATCCTGGCTTGCGATGGAGTGAGTGATCTTGAATGACACGCTTGAAAGAATATGCATATACTGACAAGACTCTAGCTCTGGGATGTTTGCTCCGACCAAGAGGCCGTTGATCTGATTCGTAACATTCAAGATCCTCAGGCCGCCTCAAAGGTGCTGGTCGACCATGCTCTCGCGCGTTTCAGCACCGACAACCTGTCGTGCATGGTTGTGCGTTTCGACAACAAGGCAGTACAGCAGACTGTCGACAAGGTCGTGGAGCCCATCGGCGTCGAGGGCGACCCTCCTACGAAGACTGGCGGTGTCACGGAGACCGAAGCGATTGTCCGCGATCAACAAAACAAGCTGGTCGAGACTGGCGAGAAGATCGACAAGGTACCCACTCATGAACTAGTGGAACCGGAAGAGGGTGCTGCGTCACCAGGCCCGGAGCTGAACTTGGAGGCAGCAGAGGCAGCGAAGAGGGACAAGCAGCCTCAGACCGGGAGTGAGGCAGCTACTTAATCATGAGGCGGTCTCATGATAGAGGAAGCGATGGCTTTTATGCTTTCCTTAGAGGCGCTTCTCAGTTACAAGCTTTCTTTCTTTCTTTCTTCGGAATGGCGGGAATTTGCTGGGAGCAAAGAGCGATACGAAGGCATGCTTTTCTTCTCCATTTTTCAATACGATTGTGCGCGTGGGCATTGCAAACGGGAATGGCTGGCTGTTGGGGGACGTTTTTATGGTAGATGTTTCATCACGCAGATGGCGACCTAGGTCCTGAGCTCGAGGAATGCAAGAAAAATGAACACCAAAATTCCACGTGTGACGCTGATGTGATGTTCTGGTTGTCAGTGACTACGTGTACATGTATGTGTAACAAGAGACAACCAGTATATTCAGGGCGTCTACATAGTCAATTGATCATCAACATATGCCACATCTAATAATAATAAGCGACTGCGGGGCAAGTGAAGTTGATCATACAGGCAACATCAGCCACCAGTAATCGGGCTTCGCTTCTCACCAAGTCCTCTCAACGTGGGAACTTCCCCAAACTTCGTCAACGGCTCGCACGACCATCTCCCGCTCGGCGAGCTGCCTGGTTGCCCATACAGTCGGTAACAGCTCCCAGGCTAGCCAACACACTACCTCATTCACTCTCAAACTTCCCAACTTCATCCTCCTCCTCTGCTGGTCGCTCTCCTCACCTTTCCTGCCGCCGCCAGCCGCCGGATGCATCTTCCCACCCGCCTCCACCTCTCTTCTACCGATGGAGGATGAATCGCGCGTCACCGCCGCTGGGCCGCGGGGACTTGCGGGGCCCGACGATGAAAGCAGTGTTAGTCCTACCGCAGTCGCAACGGCTGCCGAGGATCAAGGCGGACTCATGCAGCAGGATCAAAAGCATGAGCAGCAGGACGATGGCGTAGCTGCTGGCCAGTCCGGGCCTTCGCCTACAGATATCACTACTGCTGCTGCTGCTGCTGCTGCTGCTTCTGAGACTACCAATACCACAACTACGACTTCCACCACTGGAGACGAAAGCTCGCATTCTTCCGGCACCACGCCCACGCCTACCGCTATTCCCACGCCTACGACTTCCGGTCACGACACTTCTTCGCAAAAGAGCCCTCCACTTCCTGCGGACGTTTCGACGAGTCCTCGTGGAGGCAGTACTGCTGGCTTCGTTGCTCCGAGCGATTATTTGCGGCCTTTGGCTGTTCCTAGAGAAAGAGACGATCATCATAGAAGCGAGCATAGAACGGAGGGCGAGAGTGTTGTGAGAAGACCGATGCATCCTTTGGACACGGAGCAGAAGGAGGGCTTGGTAAGTTGAATGTCTCTGCTGTCGTGGAGTGATCGATTTTGTCGGCATGGGAGGGCAATCATTTGCTGACAACGCGAATAGCGCGCGATACGAGCCTTCCTCAAGGTCCGGACGACTTATGATGTTCTACCACTTAGCTACAGACTTATCGTGCTTGACACTGCGTTACTGGTCAGAAAAAGTTTGAACATTCTTATACAATGCGGTATGTTGTAGCCCAATTTCAAACTGCAGGGTAACATCGCAACTGACGACGAGGACCACCAGGCATTGTATCAGCGCCCCTCTGGGACTCGAAAACCTCCACATACGCCGGCCTACTCACCACATCCGACTACCTGAACGTCGTACAATACTACTGGCAAAACCCGGACGCCCTCGCGCAAATCGACCAATTCAAACTCAACAGCCTTCGCGACATCGAGCGCGCCCTGGGCGTCACCCCCATCGAAACCGTGTCCATCCATCCTCTCAAAACCCTCTACGAAGCCTGCCGACGCATGCTCGAGTCCCGCGCGCGCCGCATCCCCCTCGTCGACATCGACGACGAAACCCAGCGCGAGATGATCGTCAGCGTGCTGACGCAATATCGCATCCTAAAATTCGTGTCTGTGAACGTGAAGGAGACGCAAATGCTGCGCAAACCGCTGCGCGACTTGCGCGTGGGCTCCTACGACGGTCTGTCGTACGCCTACATGGACTCGCCCGTCATCGAAGTCATCCAGGCGCTGGTCAAGCGCAGCATCAGCTGCGTGCCCATCCTCGACAAGGAGGGCGTGGTGCTCAACGTCTTCGAGGCTGTGGATGTCATCGCGCTCATTAAGGGGGGCGATTATGATAATTTGCAGACCACGGTGGGAAAGGCGCTGGAGAAGAGGTCGGATGTACGTTTCTTGCCTTGCCATCCCTTTTCGATTGTTTTTTTTTTTTGAACGTACTAACGCAATGCAATCAACAGGACTTCCCGGGCATCTACACGTGCACGCTCAACGACCGCCTCGACACCCTCTTCGACACGATCCGCAAGTCGCGCGTGCACCGTCTCGTCGTCATCGACGAGCGAAGTCACCTTGTAGGTTTGCTTTCGCTCAGCGATATTCTGGACTACACGCTCAACAGCCCGTTGGAAGACGAGGATGAGAAGCGGTAGCGCTAGTTGTTAGAGTGAGATGGAGGGAGCAGGGGGATTTGCACTTTTGTCGAGGGAAGGTTCGTGCGATTTTTCAAAGGGCGAGGTATTGGGAACCGGCGGCACTTTTGTTGATCATCGCGAGTAGACAGGTAAGGTAGATATACCCTGGGATTAAGGAAAACGGGGAGAGAGAAGTTCAAGGCAATAATATGAATGAATGAAGGATATCGAATTACGACGGTCGTCTCAAGGGAGGGGAGGCGGTTTCTTGTTCAATTCTTCGTCATGTGATTCATCAAAGCGTTGTATGATACTTCTCTTCTTGTGTTCTTTCTTTCGCGTCTGGGCGGGTAGGTATGTCTCTACTCGGAGACCTTAGTATACAGGGAGGTGGGTAAAATGAACCAAACGAGCAAAAAACAAAACGAGCCGACTTATCGCAAGGTCAGGAACCAAACTGTCCCATGTCCCAGTCGAATGATTTCTTAACAACAGCAAATCAAGCAATCACTTTTTCGAGAAAGTCGTATGGCCCAGGTCTGAGTGGCTGGGATACAAGGGAGAGCGACTTCAAGGCTTTGATTTTCTGGTGTCTTGAAGCGGATTGGGTTTTGCCCAACTTTGGAGAGTTGTTTGCACGTTGTACCTTCTTGCAAGACATGCGATGTTGTTCGTTGGCACTTGCTTGCATGAATAATGGATCGCGTAGGCTCGTGGGTGGTCGTGTGCGGGATGGGATGGCAGGGGACGTGTCAAGTGAGATCGAAGCTCGGAATCGGGGCGGTTGGAGGAAGGGGGGAAGCTTGTGCCTGCTTGGTCTTTTAGACAAACAGAATGATTGACATGATATCGCTTCGTATGAACTACGAGCAGATCCATTGATGCCCATATGCCAAGGATACATGTATGAGAAATCGTAGAATTCGAACTCAACGATATTTGACGCCCATCTTTGGGACCGATTGGGCAAATCGCTCGATGGGCTTCATCAATCATCAATTTGTTCAAAAACCGCCAAGCCAATTCAAGGCCGAGTTCCATCGTCATCGATTTGACCGTGGCGATCGTGGGAAAACAACAATGTGACCGATGATGACTAGGGTTTGGGCTGCTGTGATAATAATCTGTATGAAGAAGCGAGGGGAGGATGAAACGAAATTCGAAATCAAAATACCGTATTTGACATGATGCTCGCACATGGATGTGACCGGCATGAGAAGATGCAGGGGTGTGACAGACAGCCTTGACAACCTTGACAGCTCATCGTCGGGGAAGCCAGAATTCAACGTGTCAAGACAAGCCAGGCATGATCACCCGAGATCCCCAATCGGCACTTCGGAGCACGGAACAATACCAAATACTATAGCCAGACAAGTTTTTGTTAACAAGACTTCCAACCCTCCAAACTCGCCAATGCTTGCAAATCCAATGGCTCGAAAGGACTCGGTAGGCTGGCTCGCTGGCTTGCCGGCACCGGTCTAGCCGGAAGTTCAGACTAGCCGGGCTAGCACAGACGATGTTCAGGGGCAAGCGTCTGAGGATTAATCTCCGATGGTAAATTTGAATCGCAGGGCAGTTGGGGAGGAGGATGGATGGGATGGGCTGGCGGCTGGGCTTGGGCGCGC
This sequence comes from Cladosporium sp. IMV 00045, assembly GCA_001931905.2. NCBI lineage: Eukaryota > Fungi > Ascomycota > Dothideomycetes > Cladosporiales > Cladosporiaceae > Cladosporium > Cladosporium sp. IMV 00045. Next base: position 105,505 of record MSJI02000954.1, on the reverse strand, counting down.
GCGCGAAATGTGCTTCCGGTGCCGAATGGATGAGGCGGATTGCTGGTGAGGGTTTGAGTCGCGTTTTCTTCTAGATACTCCTACTACTTACTCTGTCCAAGTCGTGTTCTCTCTATACCGGCGATTGTTGGTTGTGCAAAGAAGATCTCTCTCCCTTACTTTCCGACCCCCAGCGACCGAGTCAGCACCGAGCGCATCCGACGCCGAGAAGAATCAGGGGACAGCAACGGATTGGAAGTGTGATATTGGAAGCGAAAGAGAAAGGCAAAGACTTGAGGGACCGCGAACGCGACACACACATACACACAACCTACCCACGACCCTATCACCCAAGCTCAGTGGTGCATTGTGAGCGACGGAGGAATGAGCGCATGAAGTGGTGAGTAAGCACTTGCGGTGGAAAGTCACGCTGCATTTCTTGTTTTCCCATTCTTGTTGTACTGCGCTTTGTACCTATCTGGCCTGGCCCATTGGACTCAGCCTCGCCCGCCCACGCGGTCTGCACAACTCGATCATCCCCCACTGGAAATCTGCGAAAGAAACCACGACGACAAGCAATACAAGACGACAAGACCAGCGATTGTTGCAAAGACAATTCCCACATGAGCTAGCCGGCAGGGTCGCCATCGCTCTCGTCATCAATCGCATGCCGCAAAGCTCCCGCGCGTGAGATCGATCGCTCGCTCGCTTGCCCAGCCAGCTCTCCCCTACAATCTCCCTCTCCCACCAACGGATGCCGCGGAAGCAACAACTTCAGCCCAGCCCAGCCCAGTTCTGTCAGCACCAGCCGTGTTGTTCCTGGCGACTGCCCTTCCCCGTCTCTGACCTCATCCATCCTCGACTCGCGCCAAACAATCTCTCTCACTCTCACTGTCACTATACTCTCGTTCTCTACCAACCTCACCTGGATTCTTGGCTCATGCGATTGTCTTTTCACGTCCTCCACATATCTTCCTGCTGCACCGCGGCCCGTCGCCAGCGAAATATCTTCCCGTCCAGCAGTGGCTAATCGTAATCTTGCAATACCAGAAACATGCCGATCCGCACTCTTAATCCTTTCGCCTCCTCACCGACCTCTCCTCCCGACGTGCTCTACGAGAAGGAGCCCGTCCGCATTGAATCTCGCGAACCCAAACTCAAGTACAGACCACGCTTCAGCATCCCCTTCACCGGCGCGCCCAAACCCGCAAAGCCCGTAGAAACTCCCGGCTCGCGACTCGAGGCACCTCAGCCTCCCTCGTTCCGTCCGCCTTCACCTCAGACGCCTTCGCTGAGCCTACCTACAATCAACCTCACCACCGCTACCGGCGAGAAGAGCAAGATGGAAGACTCCACCAGACCCTTGACCCTCTTCTCGCCGCCTACGCCTACAGAGGCCAAGAGACTCGCAAAACAACACGCCGCTTTCGGCCCTTTGGGTTCAAAACAGCACCTGTACTCCTCAAGGTTCGTGGGTGACGAGTTCCCCGAGCCCGTTGAGGATGAGCCGCCTTACTATTACCTGATCACCACCTACATCTCATACCTCATCCTGATCATCTTCGGACACGTGCGAGATTTCTTCGGAAAGCGTTTCAGGCAGGCCCGATACAAACAATTACAAGAGCAAGACGGGTACGCACCTTTGAACAGCGATTTCGACAACTTCTACATCCGCCGCTTGCAACTGCGCATCAACGACTGCTTCAGGCGCCCGGTCACCGGAGTGCCAGGCCGTTTCATTACCCTCTTGGACAGGAAAAGCGATGACTTCAACCTGTCGTTCAAGCTTACGGGCACGACCACGGAGACTTTGAACATGAGCTCCTACAACTATCTCGGCTTCGCGCAGTCGGAAGGCGAGTGCGCCGACGCCGCAGAGGCATCCATCAGGAAGTACGGCATCTCATACTGCTCGCCTCGAGCGGACTCTGGCACCAGCGATCTGCACGTGGATGTCGAGAAGCAAGTCGCCGAGTTCGTCGGCAAGGAAGCTGCCACCATCTACAGCATGGGTTTCGTCACAAATGCCACCGTCTTCCCGGCTCTGGTCGGCAAGGGCTGCCTCATGATCAGCGATCAGCTCAACCACTCCTCCATCCGATTTGGTGCTCGTGTTTCCGGCGCCGTCATTGATATGTTCAAGCACAACGACATGAGCGATCTCGAGCGTCTCCTCCGCGAACGCATCAGCCAAGGTCAGCCGCGTACTCACCGCCCTTGGAGGAAAATCCTGGTGGCCGTCGAGGGTCTTTACAGCATGGAGGGCACTCTCTGCAACCTACCCGGATTGATCGCTCTGAAGAAGAAGTACAAGTTCGGTCTCTACGTCGACGAGGCACACAGCATCGGCGCTCTTGGACCCAAGGGACGCGGTGTCTGCGACTATTTCGGCATCGACACCAAGGACATCGACATTCTCATGGGAACCTTCACCAAGTCCTTCGGCGCCAACGGAGGCTACATCGCCAGCAGTAAAGCGATCATCGACAAAATCCGCGTCATAAACGCCGGCACCATCTACGGCGAATCGCCCGCGCCCGCCGTCCTCGCGCAAATCTCCTCCTCCCTACGCATCATCGCCGGCGACCTCGTGCCCGGCCAGGGCGAAGAGCGCCTGCAACGCCTGGCCTTCAACAGCCGCTACCTCCGCCTGGGCTTGAAGCGCCTCGGCTTCATCATCTACGGCCACGACGACTCGCCCATCATCCCGCTCCTCCTCTACCACCCGGCCAAAATCCCCGCCTTCTCCCACGAAATGCTTAAGCGCAAGATCGCGGTCGTCGTCGTCGGATACCCTGCCACGCCCCTTATTTCCTCGCGTGCGCGTTTCTGCGTCTCCGCCGCGCACACCAAAGATGACCTCGACCGCTTGCTCGCCGCTGTCGATCAGGCGGGCGATGTGCTGCAGTTGAAATTCAGCTCGGGTATCGCCGGTGGGCAGGAAGCGCTGCATGATGGTCTGACTAACGAGAAGGAGATGGCTGTCCGCTCTTGTCTCGAGTCGGGTGATAAGCCACCTGTCGTGCCGCCGAGGTGGAAGCTGGAGGATGTCATCAAGAGGGGCGTGCAGGATGTCAAGCAGCCGCTTTTCTAAGGGGAGTGTGCGCAGCTGGTCTTGAGAACATAGTGAATGAGGAAAGCCAAGACATATTAGAAGAGAACAATTCCGTTCCGGCATGGCGTTGTATTCCTTTTTTTACTCATGGGCAGGAAAGGGAAGGGCACGAAGGGGGAATCAATTGTAATATGAAGAAAACATGGTTTTTTGACCCGCGCGCCTCATCGCACCTTCCCGCAGGGCAGGGGCAGCATGCGATCGACGACACGGGCCATGGACGAAGTAATCATGCAGTATTGAGTGGGAAGGAAGGAGGAATTCGGTGCATTCGGTGTTTTCTTGTTTTCTTTGCTTCTTCTGCGTCTGAACAGCAGCATGGCGTGGGAGGTGTTTTTTCTTGTTTTCTTTTTTTTTTGTTTTCTTGTTCTTCTTCGAATACTATTATTGTTTCTCTATCTTCTTCGAATACTATTATTGTTTCTCTATCTTCTTCTTCTTCTTCTTGATAATAGCGGTAGGCAGCGTGGCAGCTTGTTCTAGACGGTTATCATTATTATCTATTATTACCTTTTTATTGAACCATCTCTTCTTCTCTGTTACAGACTATTTGGTATAAAATGAGCATCTTGCTGTCATGTCATCAGTCCTATAGGTACGTTATTTCACGAATACCTTCGAAAGGGGAGTATACACTGTCTCGATGCATGTCTTTTTACGTTTCCCAGGGTCCAGGGGCTGACGCGGGAAAGGGCTGAGATTGATGGGGAAAGACGCCTCTCGCCCAGTCGTCCCTCGCTCGTCCTGTGATAATAAAGTTGACTTGGAACGTCTACGTACCCCCATTCCCCGAATTATTTCGCCTTTCTTTACCTAACTTTCCCCAACACCACCAAAACATTCGCCTTTCACATTTTCTCTTATCCTCTCTTACAACAAACCTGTCGTTTCCTCTTCCCTGCTTCATCACCTTTTCTAACCAAAACAAACGACTCCTCGCCTTTCCCCAGCCCAGCCTCACGAGGAAAGCGCTCGCGGGTTATATGTCCAGCGGGCCAGACCACCACCAACACCGCCCATCCTCCTGGTCGTCTTTCGTCCCGACATCCTCGCCGCGCCGTCGCAGCAGCAGCGCCGCTGTCTTGCCGAAGCGCGAGCATCCCAGCTCGCATAACAGCTCTTTCAAGGACAAGAAGCTCCCGCCGGAATCCATGAGCGAGAAGATCAGGAACGCGTGGATGAATCAGGGCCAGCGCTCGCGGTACCTGAAGACGGCGGGCGTGGTTGCCTTCGTCCTTCTGGTACTGTTCTACATCTTCCCTGGAAGCAGCAGCAGCGGCGGCGATGTAGGGTACCTCCCCCCTTCGACTGCCGGCAAGTTTCCCGGTGGTGATGTCGCTAGCGATTCTAGCACGGGCACCGCGAAGTGCACGCGCAGCTACGATAAGAACAAGCCGCTTATTCAGTATGCTCTCATGATTGATGCGGGTAGCACGGGGAGCAGGATTCACGTTTACCGTTTCAATAACTGTGGCCCGACGCCGGAGTTGGAGAATGAGGATTTCAAGATGACGGAGAAGAGGGAGGGGGGTAGTGGTTTGAGCAGCTATGGTTCCGACGCTGAGGGCGCTGCGAAGAGCTTGGATATGCTTTTGGATGTTGCGATGGAGAACGTGCCAGACAAGCTTAAGGGCTGCACCCCGATTGCCGTCAAAGCTACCGCTGGTTTGAGGAAGCTGGGTCCCGAGATGAGCGATGCCATTCTCAAGGCTGTCAGACAGAGACTCGAGACTGAGTACCCTTTCCCGCTCGTCAGCGACGAGCACGGCGGCGTGGAAGTCATGGACGGCAAGGACGAAGGCGTCTACGCTTGGATCACCACAAACTACCTGCTGGGCAAGATCGGCGGACCGGACAAGACTCCCACCGCAGCCGTGTTCGACCTCGGCGGCGGCAGCACGCAGATCGTCTTCCAGCCCACCTTCCCCGAAGCCAAAGACGGCGGCCTCCCCGAGCAAATGGCCGAGGGCGACCACAAGTATTCTCTCTCCTTCGGCGGCCGCGACTTCACCCTCTACCAGCACTCCTACCTAGGCTACGGCCTGATGGAAGCGCGCAACAACCTGCACCGCGTCGTCGTCGAAGGCATGTACGAGAACAGCCCCGCGACCAGCAAATCCTGGCTCTCCAAGCCCATCTCCAACCCCTGCCTGGCCCCCGGCAGCAGCAAGCAAGTCGACGTGGCGCTCAGCGAAAACCACCCTCTCGGCAAGCAAGTCAGCGTCAACATGACCGGCCCCGCCGCCGACACGACCGCCACAGCGGCCACCTGCCGCGCTCTGGCCGAGAAGACGCTCAAGAAAGACAGCACCTGCGCCCTCGCCCCCTGCGCTTTCAACGGCGTGCACCAGCCCAGTCTGGAGAAAACCTTCGCCCGCGAAGACGTCTACCTCTTCTCCTACTTCTACGACCGCACGCAGCCCCTCGGCATGCCGGAGTCTTTCACGCTGCGGGAGTTGCACGATCTCACCTCTCGCGTCTGCGCCGGCGGCAAGGCCTGGGACGTTTTTGCGAGTGTCCCCGGCGCGCTGGAGGAGCTTAACGATCGCCCGGATACTTGTCTGGATTTGAATTTCATGCTTGCCTTGCTGCACACGGGCTATGAGATGCCGATTGATAGGGAGGTGAGGATTGCGAAGAAGATCAAGGGGAATGAGCTGGGCTGGTGTCTTGGTGCGAGTTTGCCGTTGCTCAGTCAGGCGACGAGTGGGTGGAGTTGCAAGGTTAGTAAGATTGGGTAGAGGTGTTGGATGATTCTCTAAAATGCGATCTTAGGGGGATCGCATGGGCATGGGTATGGGCACGGTGTGTTGTTCTGTCCTCTGTCCTGTCCTCTTGGTCGAACTTTTCCTATTTAGGTGTTGGTCCTATTTACACCATTGCGTTGTCATATGATATTTCTGTTTTCACTTCAATCGTTTCCCTTTCTTCCATGTCTTGTACATGTAGGTTGGTTCCTTTCATTAATCTCGCTCTCTCACGATCCTCCTTCTCGCTCTGCGCCCGGGCACCAAGTCCTTTTGATCGGCGAGCACTCGTCAGCGCCGCGTCTCAATGCATGTGTACATGTACTTCTTTGGCCACTCTGAAAATATGGCGACCGACCAGCCATCCAGATCCCGCGCTGTGATTGGCCCCGGCACTCCCGCCGCTAAGAAGGGTCATCCCGCTACAGTTCACTTCCATAGGCGCTCCTTCCCAAGTGAGGGCATCGCGCCTTCCTCATTCGCGAGTGAGTGAGCGGAAGAGGTCGAGCTTTTATGGGGAACTTGATTCTTCTTGTTGAAAGAATGGGTTGGAGTGTTTCGTCCAGCGGTTGGTCGATGTTTCTTTGCTCAGAGGTTTGTGGAATGATATTAAGATTGGCGCTGGCGGCGCTCATCACCGATTACTCGATCGATGTTGGTGTTGATGCTGCGGCACTTATTTGTTACTTGGTGGGTTGGATGGAAAGGGATGGCGGAGGGAGAAAGATGGGAAATCGATGGGATGAGGTGTGTTGGTGGCTTGTTGATTGGTATATCGATGGATCGCTCAATGAATAGTTTGATGGACGCGTGGATAGGGTGGTGGATTAGTGAAGTGATGGTCAAGCAGACAAATATACTGATCGATGATAACATTCCGGTTCCGTGCCATTGGTAGAATGTTTAATTTGGTCTTTGGATTCATGGATTGGTGATTGCTGAGATGCAGAACTGATGGATTCATGGATCGAAGGATGGGTCGACAGGTTGGTTGGCTGATCTTTTCAACAGTTCCAAAAGCCACGCCATTGGTAGAATACGGATTGATAGATTGAGCTTTCGACTGATGGACGCATTGAAGTTCAATCTGGTCGGATAGATAATAGAAGCTATGGAGTTCGCTGCTTCACGATGCGTTTTTGTGAATCGAGATAGACATGGAAAGCTCGCATTGGAATCGTTCTGTTCATTATTGATTTGTTATCTTTTCTACAGAAACGCCAAAACTTCGTCTGTTCGTCAAACGCTCGGACTGAAACCGAACCTGACCTTGTACCCAATCTCTCAGTTTTACCCATTCCTTAACGTTGCAGTCGTTTTGTGGTCTGGTGCCACACAATTCTTCGGTTCATCCTCAGGAAAACAGATTCCTGTCTCGCCTAGACGCTCTCGCGCTTCGGCTCCGAAGCAGCAACGGACTCATGACGCTCGGGAGAGAACTCGTCACTAACGCGCTTCTCCGGCGGCAGGTCCTTGTTAGCCTCGAGGCGAGCGGTCTGCGAGGTGAAGTTCTTGGTCTTCCACGCCGGCGTTCCGATGTAGCGCGGGCCGTGCGGGTCTTCGAACATGTCGTTGACTTCCTCGAGCGGCTTTCCGGCCGTCTCAGGGAAGAGGAAGAAGACATGGATCGTCATAGCTGCGCAGAAGACACCGAAGATGATGTATGTCTTCCAGGTGATGTTGACGAAAGCTGGCGGGACGAAGTAGCCGAGGGCGAAGCTGGTGGATTGTTAGTTTTCTGTGTGTTTAGGATCAAGAGGCGATCGATGTGCTTACTTGAATGCCCAATTTCCGGAGGTGCTGAGCGCCACTGCTTTGCCACGGAGGTGGTTTGGATAGAGCTCTGGAGGGTAGATCCACGAGACTATGGCAGGATTAGCGATGCTATGAAATTGGGAAGGGTAGTTGCAAACATACCAGGACCCCAGGTTGGCGCATAGGATGCAACGAAAAGGTAGGAACACGCGATGACTGCCTTCGAGGCTGCACCACGAACGCGGACGGAGGCCTCTTTAATACCATCGACACCATCAGGACCCGGGTCCTCACCGTAGACGGCGAGGATACCAGCGTTCGCAAAGAGCCAGGTCATCATGAGCGTAGAGCCGACGAGCAGCGTCGGGCGACGGCCGATGCGATCAACCCAGATCAAAGCAGGTACAGTCATAACCACGTTGATGACGTACTGGATGGACGATGAGACCAGAAGAGTGTTGCCTGTGAGGCCTGCCATCGAGAACACATATGTAATATAATACATCATGACGTTCATTCCGGTGAGCTGCGACCAGATCTGTGTGAAAAGACCGATATGCGTGCGGTTGATGTAGCGCGGTGTGAAGAGCTCGAAGTAGCTGACACCCTTGGCTTGGCGCTCGATCTCAAGCCAATGCTTGATTTCCTGGAACTCGCGAGCGACCCATGGGCTGTTAGGGTCTCCCTTGCCGTGGGTGAGGACCAGGACGCGTTCGCACTCGTCCCAGCGATCTTTGGTGGCGAGCCAGCGGGGCGACTCCGGCAGGAACATCATGCCGAAGAAAAGGATGATGGCAGGGACCATCTGAACAGCCCATGGGATGCGGAAGGCGCCAGTACCGTTGATGAATGAACAGCCGTAGCAGATGTAGAACATGATCATGATGCCCCAGGTGATAGCCCACTGCTGGGCGCCGACGAGGCGGCCACGCTTGGACGGCGGTGCGATCTCAGAGATGTAGACGGGGACTTGAGCGGAGCAGATACCGACGCAGAAACCGTTGATGATGCGACCGACGATGAGCATGGCGATGTTCTGCGAGGCGGCCGTGATGATAGAGCCGATGACCCAGATGACAGCGCCGATCCTATTGTGTTGTTAGTCGAGTAGTCGAGGGGAAGTTTGGCTCGAAAGGATTCTGACTTACATGATTGCAGTTTTGCGCCCAGCATAATCGGAGATGAAACCAGAGCAGAGCGAGGCGAGCCAGGAGCCACCAGCCATGGAGGCAACGATACCTCCCTGGACATCAGAGCGCGGACCCTTGCAGTCGCCCGGACCTTGGTTGAAGCCATCGTAGCAGCGGTAGGCGTCAGTAGCGATACTGCGCGCATGTTAGTGAGATTGTTCGGAGGGAATGAGGTTGGTTGCGCAACTCACATGGCGCTCATGGAGCTGATATCGAAACCGAAGAGGCCGCCACCGATGATGGAGATGGCGGCGATGAGATAGACGTTGCCGAACTGCTTTACCATGATGGGCAATGTATGTTGACAGTGTTGGTGGGACCCAGCGTAGGTCGTGAGGGTGACTCGAGGTCGTGATCAGAGGGGAGGAACAAAAGGTGCGTGGAAGGCGGGGTTGTAGTGTGGTGAGAGAGAAAGCCGTGGGAGGTGTTTTTATTATTGCTCGTCAGGCATTCGCTTCACTGGTGGTGGAGGAAGCGGTCACGCGGCGGCGGTTGCCGAACCTCTCTCGTCTCTTCTTCTCGTGACGCCGTTTCAGCAAAGCCGATCAATGCCTGCTACAGTGAATAAAGGTATACTTGTATGTGGAGAGGTACATACAAGTGAGGTACCAACATCGGGCACATGCCACCAGCCGCCCACGCTGCTCGGGAAGCCATTCAGCAGCGACAACGCAATTATGCCTTGCGCCAGCCAATCCGAGCACTCGACCACACGGAGGAATGCAAGGACACCCTCATCCTTAACTCTCACCTTGTTGCCCTCGTCAGCGGCGTCGGCACCCTCCACATTCTACAAGCGACCGCCCATGGGGAATAGTGGAGTATGCAACATGGCCGTCGTACCTGGATCCGGTCAGGATTGCTCGTATTCGCTCGCCTTCAGAGCCGACTTACCTTCTTGCCACTACCGCCTGGTCGAATAACCTCGAAATGAACGCTTCCGACGACATCCACCTTAAGCATCCCGGATCACGGCAAGTCAAGGCTGATAGCGTGGCTTTTGCTTACTTTTCGGCTAGTCGAAGCTTGGAGCTGGTGATCGACGAAGCCTCCAACTCTGCCTTTTCTCATGCCATACACACATGCGAACGCAAAAACAGATTCGGGAACGAGTCAGTAGCACAAGCCACGACGTGTGCCTTACAATTGTACAAAGACGGACTCGATGGATTCAGCCCTTGGCTCAGGCCAGCAGGAGCAAAGACACACGCCGACGCCCTTCCACAGCTCACAACTCACGAGGTGCCTCACGCGAGCTTCCCCAGAAAGCTTTCGTCCGCAAAAGGCGGGCAAGACTGTGATTGATCCGTCTTTCGTTCCTGTCTGTCTGAGAAATCTCCACTCTTGCACTGGAGCCTCAGATACAGCAGTACTACTGTCCTCGGATCCTTCAAGTCTGCAATGCTACGCCATGCAGCAAGCCTTTGCCGTCTACCCGCAACGCAACCACGCAGGAGACCGTAATCGTCTCCCTGCACCGTAGTCCCGAGCTTGTGGTCCCGTGGCGGCAAAATCGCCGATATTCAAGCACGTGTCGTTGGGTGATCACTGGTTGTCAATCGAACTCAGCTGAGCTGAGGGTATCGGAAGATCTGCCCATGGCGCCACCTCGCAGACCTGATTGAGGTTCGCATCGGGATAAAGCGACGAGCACCCCAAACGACTGTTCAGCCATCGCGAGACCAGTTTAGTACACTTTCTCGGACAGCCTGAGGATCCCCAAAGGTGAGTGAGATGTGCGGGGTTCGAGCCAGGCGCGTGGCATAATCTGGAAGCCAATAAGGTCAAGGAAGTGTACGTCGGGTTGCAACGTACCCGGGTGCCCACATGTCCCTGGAGAGCATGGATGTGTGCATTCAGTTTCCTTTCGCTAGCAGTACAAAACACCCCAGCGGCAGGCGCGATGTTAGCGATCGAGAATCCAGGGCCACTCTGGCTTAGTGGGCTGGTGCTTATGAAAGCCAGTCTATGGCTCAAGGAGGATGGGGCTTCCGTAGGTCAGTAGAAGGGTAGTAATACAAACATGCCTGGGCACAAGCACACTCGAGCACATGGCAATCGCGTTCGAAGTGAGTGCGAAACCCTCTTCATGCATTAGAATTGAACCCGAGAGACTGCTGTGGCAACAACATGCTGAAAGTGATGCACGCCCCACCACAACTCTCCAAAACACCCTCAAGACAAGAGAACGACCTCTCATCTCTCACACCAAACCTCTCCCCTCCATCATTGCTTCTTCCCAAGGCCACTCCCTCCCTACTCCCACCTCGAATCGCGATTAACCCTCTCCGCCTCCTCCCCCATCCTCTTCATCCACCTCTCCACCAACTCCCTATTCTCCTTCTCCAGCTTCTCACTCCTCTGCTCCGCCAAATTCAGCTGCAACCCCAGCGCCACCATCTCATCCTGCGCCTGCTCGACCAGTTTACTCTTGCCGCGCAGCTCCTCGTCGCGGTCGCGCAGCTTGCGCTCCGCGTCCGTTTTTTGCTTCGTGAGAGCTGCGATTTGCGCTTGCGAGGCGCGCTGCTGTGTGCTCAGAGCGGAGAGTTGAGAGGTGAGCTCGCTTAGTTGGGTTTGCAGGGCGGAGCGCGCTTTTTGCGTGCTGCTTAGGTCGAGGCGGAGGGTGCTGAGGAGGTCGGAGGGGGTGGGAGAGGCGGTTGAGGGGGAGTCTTTGGTTGGCGTGCTGGTGAGGTTGCGGGCGGTGGGTGGGTTTTGGGGGTTGGGTGAGGAGGGTGTCGAGGCGGCGGGTTGGGTGGAGATTTGGGATGCTGTGCGGTCGGCGAGGGCGGTGTCTGATGAAGGTGATGTTAGCTTGATTCATGGATATGGAGGCTTTGGTGTCCATACAAGCATCAATATATTGCCTATGTGCCTGTTCTTTTACATCGCGCGCTTCGAGAGCGGCGGTATATTGTTGGATCCAGTCTGCCATGATTTCGTCTGAAGGCAGGTGTTTCCTCCCTTTCAGCCGTGTTCAGAATGACAATGAAGCATTATGTTTGCCTGAAGAATCGGGTCAAGATTTTGGACTTGTCATAACTTGAAACTTGACTGATAACAAGTGAAGACATGCCGTAGCAAGCATGTGAGAACTAGCAGGAGGACAAGGCACAGGGCTGGACCCACCAGCAAACAAGCCACCAGGGTCTCTCATCTTGAGTGACGTCGATCTTCTTGGACGAATCCAAGACGACAAGGCCCACGAGTCCATCATCTCCACCTATCGACACGCGTATGCAGGCGGTAGAATTACATGCGGTGTGTAAGTGCAAGGCAGGTAGACAAGACACCTACCTACATGTACCTATCCCAAATCATCAATCCCATCTTCCCTATTCCTACCTAACCCCCAAGTGAGGTCTCACTCCCACAATTGACACACTTCACCATCCGAACCTCCAAAATCATTCAAAGAGAAAACCATGTCCGAGTTCGACCGAGCCTTCCAGGCCGCCATCGAAGGCAACCACCAACCGCCCCTCTGGGAACACCTCGACCGACCCGTGCCCCAAGACATGCCGCAAGTGACGCAGCGCGCCATCGACATGTACATGTGCTCGCAGCGGCCCAACGGCGAAATGGGCGGGATCGGATGGTGGCAGACGGCCAACGGATACACGGCGATGGCGCTGCACGACCTCTGGTCCCACCGCAGCATGCACAACTACCCGAAACTGGCGCACGCCGTCAAGAGCTGCGAGGGCTCGCGGGCGGGTTTCATTAATGAATTTAATGACGATACACTGTGGTGGGGAATGCTGTGTATGGATTTGTATGCTTTGGGAGGCGATGGGTGGTTTTTGGAGAAGGCGAAGGGGATTTGGGAGTATATGCGTCGCAGGGGATGTGTTATTCAGAAGGGCCAGTATCAGTTTCGTGAGTGGGATATGGAGGGCGCGTTGTTTTGGACGACGAGGAAGGATGATTGGCAGATTAATAGTATTACCACGGGGTTGTATGTGGAGTTGTCGGCGAGGTTGGCGAACGTGGAAAAGCAACAGAATGGCGAGGGTGGTGGCGGTGGTGGCGGAGCGAAAGAGAAGCATCCGAGACTTGCGAAGATGATGGATGCGGTGGGTATGGGTGTTGGACATGGGAGCCACGGTGGGAGTTACGAAGAGTATATTGAAGCTGCTCGATGCTCGCTGGGATGGATCTTAAGAGTGATGTACAAGCCGAAAGAAGGTCTGGTGACTGATAACATTCTCCTGAAGAAGGGCGAGAAGAGAGACTGGACCTTCTCTTACTTGACCGGTACTACTATCGCCGCTTGCGCTGGACTGTACGAAGCGACTGGTCAGATGGAATATCTCAAGCTCGCGATTCATATGGCGCACAAAGGCCTCAAGAACCTCGGTTGGGTCGAGAAAGACGGCGTGCTCACCGAGTGCGGACAGTGGAGAAAGGGGCAAAACAACCCTATGGAGAACAACGACTGCATCGGATTCAAAAGCGTGTTCATGCGACACATGGGAACGTTGTGGGAAGTCATTACTCGCCTCAACCCACCCGACGAAGCTGCGCATCGCGAAGCCCGCTGGATCAAGACGTTTGTCAACATCAACTTTAATACACTTCAAGAGAAGAATACCAATGGAAATGGTCAGTACGGGCCGTGGTGGAAAGGCCCGTTCGAGTGTCCAACGAGCCATAGCCAGATGGCGATGTTGGATGTAATGGCTGCTGTCAGATTGGTCAACCGTCCTTGAAAGTGTATTACCATGCGAGCTTCAGACAGGGTCATTTTCGATGCGAAAGGCAAATGCAAAACGATCTCACAATAAATGCACCGCTGTTCACCATCAATACCCATCACAGTCAAATCGCACAAACCTCCAAGTCACTTGGTTGCGGAACACTCGAGTCCATCGTCAACGACCGATCTTCATGAATCTTCTCGTGGGCACGCAAAATCTCGAAAACCACTGGCTTTGGCGAACGGTAAAGTCTAACAACACGCACTGGGAGGATCATCTCATGGTCTACGCTTTCTTCTCGCTGGTAGTTCTAGTACTATACGCTTACAGTACATGTGGCCTTGCACGCGAGTGCTGATCGAGCTGGGACAATAGCAACATCTGAAACGTGCGTCAACCCACAAGCTTCGCGACGCTGCGAGTTCCTATTGTTCGTCCGCAGGACTTATTGCGACAATAAGAATCAACGGCACTGAGGAATATTGCGACTTCCAAACCATTTCGATCAATCACATTTCTCCAGCACATCTTCAGGAATACAATCAGCCGTCTTTCTCGAGCCACGCCACAACACTCTCATCTATCGCAACACCAGACAATCGAACCAACATGGACTTCTGAACCATTCTATTACACATCAACAACACCAACAACAACATCTCAAGCGCGCATTCTTCTTGGGCAACATTTTGTCGATTTCTACCATCCTCAACCTTCATCCGAGGCCTGCGCACTCGAACTTACTTCCACAAACACACCATCGAACACTATCCGACCAAATTCCATATCACCACACTATCTGCCATTTCGGCAGAACAACCTGCAGGCATCGACGACCATCTCGCGTCGCAAGCTTCTACCACCCATTACTATCATCGTCTTATTTGACCAGGATTACCTTTGATATCTTCCAACCAACACAACACCAAGCATCCAGGATGTCGTCTCTACTCTTGAAGCTCCCGATTGAGCTCCGCTTGGACATCTACAAGAGGGTGCTACATCGCGAAGAGGGACTCACAGTCAGACTCGACGAGAGCAAGCCCATCAAATCTGACCCTTTGGCTATCCTAGCTACATGCAAGCAGATCTACGACGAAACAGACGGCGTTGTCTTCGCCGCCAACGATACCTGGCGCTTCGAGTATAGCGATATTCGAGATGAGCGCATGCAACGGTGTCGAGACGAGCGTCTGCAACGGTGGTGCGATCAAGCAGGCGACCGCTGTCTGAATCATGCTCGCGCGATAGAGCTCGACTTGGGAACTTACGCGATTGGGCAGCCACAAGAGCCAGATGAAGACCTTGATGAAGACGACCCGCTCAATGCTCCAGCAAGTTGGGCGACCGAACGAGCTATTGAACTGTACCCTCAGCTACCAAAGCCTCTCAAGCGCCTTGAGGTCAAGACGACTCTTCACATGCGTCTCGACTGGACAGACGGCATGACGCTCGTCGACGGTTCAACCCAACATTTCGTGCTTTTCAAATTATCTTCGACGCTGTGGCAAACTCCCAATATCATCGGGACGGAGAACGACCAAGCGCTGAGCGACTACTGCGACGATGCACGACAGTTCTTCCGCTCCTGGAGAAACAGCTGGAGGGACGGCGACTCCGATCTCGACGTGTGGAGTTTTTCCAATCCACCAAGCTACAACAGGGAGGGTCCGCGGATCTACAAGGAGATGCGGGAGCTTGAAACGGCCGTCGAGGTAATCACAAACAGGTTCGCGGAGTTTTTTAATCACAAAGCCAAGGGTTGGCCTATGTGAGACGGGAAATGAACATCTTGTTAGATTTTGGGCAGGGAAAGCACTGGAATTGAGGTATGTGATGGAAGTTGGGACTTGGTTGGGTTATCGCGTTTGCTCTTCTTTTCGTCTGGTGTTCCAACTGCTGGCATTTGGACAATCGATTGGTAAGATTATGTTGCAAGCGTAAATAGAGAACACTCCTTTGTAACCCCAAATCAATGTCAAATCAAATCACTTGTTACCTTATCAATCAAAACGTTCATGTGGTAGATGTTCGCAACAGCAGACCCTTGAATTGTCCTCGTTGATGTGGCGCAGCTGCCCATGCGCTGTGACGTCGCTGCATTGCTGTCTACCACCAGCAAGCAGGCAACATCGTAAACATGTACAGCACACCACTCACATGCATATGTACATGATCCTGACACATCCTGGAGACTTGATATATGCTGCCTTAAATTAGCCATCACAAGTTACCTCTTCATGAATGATCCTGCTATTGCAATGACCGACCAAACAACGGCCAACCCCAACCCCGCCCTCCTCAACCTCCCAGTCGAGATCCTCCTCTCAATATTCCCCTACCTCGACGCCAACTCTTTCCTCTCATTGACCTCAACATGCCACTCTCTCCACCGACCCGAGTTTCTCCACGAAGCAACCTTCTGGTCCTCTCTAGTCCGAACCACTTTCCGCGTACCAAACCAACCCGTAGTCCAAAACGACGGACAAAGATGGCAGAAACTCTACAAACGCCTGCTCACGCAGAGCCGCGTCATGACCTGGGGCGACAACAACAAAGCCTGTCTAGGCCACAGCTTCACCATGCCCGGAGCAGCCAGATTCCGAGGCGGGCCACGTAGAGGCATTGCGCGCGCCATTCAGCAGAAGCACATCAGCCGGCCGCAGAAGATGTTGGGCACTGAAGGGCTTGGTGTGATATCCGATCTGCAGTGTGGTGGGTGGAGTACGAGCTTGCTCACTAGTAAGGGTGCTATCTATACCGTCGGTGTCTTGGACGGCTTGCAGTTCAATCAGCGGCGAGCGCGTGGCATGCAGCGAGCAAAGTCGGAGCCGACGCCTTTGACTTTTCCGCCTGGTTTTGTGCAGCCGTCTCAACGATATGATCCGGCGACAGCAATCAGGCAGTTCAGCAGTGGCAGAGGGCATGTGTTGGGACTAAGTGATAGCGGCCGCATCTGGACGTGGCAGAATGTCGATGATGCAGGACTGCATGTAAGGTTTCTACACCACGAGACAGTTGAGGGCGAGAATGCCAGCGGGATAGGCGTGGTTCGCAAAGTAGTTGCTGGTTGGAACAAGAGCGCTGCTATGATCGACGGAAGCGGCATCGTACTTTGGGAGCCCCTTGAGCGCGAGAACGATGAGTCTGAAGCTGAGGATGCAGTGTTGGTTTTGGAGAGTGCAGCAGTACCAAACACGAATTTCCGCGACACGAAGAGCAGCAGAAACCGTTCGGCCGAAGAAGAACACCTCGCTGAAACGATTGGCGAGGTTCAGAGCTTTATTGTATTGGAGCACGTCGTCCTCTTCAACACTTCACTAGGAAAGGTCTTCGTCTCTAATATCATTTGGAACGGAAACGAGAAGCGTCTGGATTATCCTCTTCAGCTCAACCTTGCTACATCTGAGGACGCCGACGAAAACTTCGCGACCGACCTGCAGGGCTCTTTCCGCAACTTCGCGGTCTTTACACGGTCTGGCGCAGTATTGACAGGTCACCAAGACCGGATTTCCGACATCCTTCAAGGAACTGGAGAAAACGATCCTCAAACTGTTTTCAAGCGCATACCAGCATTGCAGCATAAAAACGTTATCAGCGTAGCTTTCGGTGACTATCACTTCCACGCCCTGCATTCTCCTGGATACATCACCAGCTACGGCAACGAGCCGCAAGCATGCGGCGCTCTTGGGCTCGGCGGTCACGGCGATCCGGAAGGAAGGCTGCGCGGCATCAGATACTCAGGTATGGGCGGAGACGGCCGTCTGGTGCCGCACGCCTATACCGAAGGCCGTCGCGTGTGGTTTGAGCACGAGAAGCACCAATGGATCAAGTTCCTCACTTCTGGCGGCGTAGACGCCGAGGAAGCCGCTGAGCGCGTTCGCATGGCAATCGGCAGTCCTGATTTGGCCGGTCAGGGCGAGGTCAGTGAATGGATCGAACAAGAAGGTCGGGACTGGGAGACAAAGTACGGCTTGCAAGACGAAGACGAAGATGGCCTCGGCGCCTACTTCGCTCTGTCAGTCACGGCCGCCGGCTGGCACTCTGGCGCTCTCGTCCTCGCCAACGAAGATCTCGCCGAGAAGCTCTCCAAGGCATGTGAGGTGCCCGACCCCAAAGCAGCAGCAGCAAAGCCGTCGAGCTCTGAAGAGCCCGCCTCAAGCACCAGCACGACCGACGAGAACGGCTCACAAACCGAGCAGGTGAGCCCCTCACCCTCCTCCTCCTCCCTCCTCTCCACCCTCGCAGACTACGGCCGCTGGTTCCTCGGCGTCGGCCCGTACAGCGCCAGCAGCATCCCATCTGACAACCCTGACCAGTCGAACACCACACACCGTCCGGCGATCGATCCCACGCGAGCACGCCGCAACCCAGAACCCACCGATTATGGCGCGTCGCCGCGCGAAGGCATGATGTACGCTTGGGCTGGAGATCACTTCCCACGGCTGAGGTTGAGTGATGGGAGGGAGATGCCGGGGGAGGTCGAGTTTGATGAGTGGAGGTTTGGGAGGCCGAGGTGGGACCTGGAGTTTAGTCTCTGAGGGGTTGGATTGCCTTGGTTTTTTTGGTTGGGGTTTGTATTGGAGATTGGAAGTTGCGGCTTTGGATTGCGTTGTGATCAAGGTGACTTTGGTTGCGTTCCGATATGTGTTGGTAGCATGCATTTTGAGCGTTCAGAGTATGACAAATCAAGGTACCCCTTAGCATCACAATTACACATTTTGTGCTTTGCAGAACTGCTGGAAGACTTTCATCGAGTTTCAGGTCAACGTTCACTTGAAAATGAGAAGTGACCTTGATGATATTGTGAAAACAATTTTTAAACCATGTACCAGACTTTCGCGGGAAAAAAGCGAGTCTATAGACATCTTAAATACAATCTGAAGGTCATTAATCGTCGCAGGTTTCGTATTCTCCTTATGGAGGCTCGGCCCATGAGAGGAAAGAACAACCAACTCGCCAGGTTACAACCAAAGAAAAACAAAATTCCGCCGAGTCCGCATGCCAGTGAGAAACACCCTTCACTTCACTCCGCTCTAATACTTGCCACCACCATAGCTCGAACCACCATAGCCCGACCCACCATGAGGCGGGTAGCCGCCCTGCTGGGGAGGCTGGGGAGACTTCTTCCTGTCCTTCCAGGCATCCTCAGCCTTGTGACCGAGGAAAGCGCCTGCGAGCGTGCCCAGAATGCCGTGGTTGACCTTGCCGCCGGCGTAGTGTCCGCCGATACCGCCGGCGATGGCGCCCATCAGTCCGCGGTCGCCTTCCTGGCTGTTTGGGTCGTTGGGGTCCATGGGGCGGTTAGGGTCCTGACCGTGCTGGTGGCCTTGTGCGCCGCCGGTGCTGGACGCCCAGGCTTCTTGCTGCGCGGCGTAGTTCTGGTCGCCTTGGGTTTGGCCGCTGGGAGGGGTGGGTTAGTTGGAAGGCGAGCTTTGGGTGATTAGGTTTCTTGCTTACTGGTTGAAGCCGCCTTGGGCGGGAGGACCTTGGTAGCCACCTTGAGGTTGGCCGTAGCCCTGCTGCTGTCCGTAGCCTTGCTGCTGGCCGTAGCCTTGTTGTTGTCCGTAACCACCCTGCTGGCCATAGCCTTGCTGCTGACCGTAGCCTTGCTGTTGACCATAGCCCTGCTGCGGCTGGCCGTAGCCTTGTTGGCCGTAACCGCCCTGCTGGGGAGGGTAGCCACCCTGGTTGTATCCACCGTATCCTGACATGTTGATGTTGTTGTTGGCAAAGCGATGTAAGCGATGAGTTTGTCACTCGGTCTGATTTCAAGTGGTATAGGTATTGTAGAAAATCCGGTGGTGGGAGAAGGTGGGCAAGTGAGACTCTACCCTTATATAACTACCCCACTATGAGAGAAGCGCAGCTGACGAACGCGATGGCCCAGAAACCCTTACGAACTACCCAGTGCCTTCTGCCTGTGAGAGGCTGAGCTCCCGCATTCTGGCGGCATGGCGAAGTCACAGTCCGCCTATGCCGACTTGACGTATGCGCTGCCGGCTATGGCGGGACTGGGTGGGCATAGCCCGAGGCTTGGTGGTTTGTCTTTGCTTATGTCTCGCACAAGAGTGTTGCTTTCTCCGGTGGCGGCTTGCGGTGTGCGCGATGTTGGCAAGCTCGTGTGTGAGTGCGTGAAACATCTCTCTGCATTTCTTTCGCATCAACCATCAAGCTCAGGAATAGCAGAACCTCGACGACCACATATCGCCAAAATGCACCTGCAAGCACGCTTGGCCCTACGAGTGGGTCGGACACGGCCGCGAACCTGTGGGCAGAGCGGGCGAGCATTTCTTCTACGTCCGTAGGGCTGTGTTGTAGGGCTGCGCCACCCTTCTATCATCTGCGTGCGCGATCTTGGAGGCTGGGGCTGATTGCGCCACTATATGAACGATCATCACCGTCTTCTAGCGGTGCGAAGCTACTTCTGAGCGGGACATCTTCGGCATCGAAGACACAGACACGTGACTTATCAGCACGTGATACTGAACTCGACATTCGCGGCTTCCTCCGCGGTGACATCTCACTTCTCCTGAATCGCACAAACAACGTTTGATGAGTTTCACGTTTTGCAACTCACGGACCAGCAAGTCTGGTCGAGCGCATCAGCACAAGCGGTCAGGCGCAAGTTCGGCGTGCTCGAGAACGATTTCATGTCTTCACATTCCACGTGTCCCCTTCAGGACGAGCAGCAATGAAGAAGGAAGTTGATCGTGTGAGATATGATGCTTCATATATACGTCCCGCGTGCCGCAAATCACATTCAATGGGTCATCCTGGTATCACCCGCATACACTCCACGTCCCACGGAGAGGGAAACATCATGAACGCAATGCGTGCAGGCACTGGTCCGCCGAGCCCGCCTTAAGGTCTGGCCATTCTTCAATTACATTCCGACGATCTAGCGCTATTGCTTTCCAGAGCCTTTCCTTTGCAGGCATGTAATTGACCGCCGTCCGGCGGCAGTCGCGCGAAGCCCTTCACGGCTTTTGTTCGCGGTGCGTTTCAGATATATTTGTGGCGGGCTTTGGCGCGAAACAAGCGAAACTCCGATGCTTGCATTGGTCTACGGTCGACTCAAACCCACCAAAATCCCGTCACCGTTCGACCTCTAACAATGCTTGATTGTTGCTGAGAATAACACCATGATATTCGAAGGATTCTAGGATCGTCACGGCGTCACTTAGAGGCTCAAGTCTGAGCATTCCCCAGGCTCCTCCCTGGTGACATAGATCACTACGTGGTCTGAGAAGCCTGCGAATCAGCCCGAAATCACAGCTTGCGTCGTGTTCTGCTCGATGGAGTTTCTGATCCGCTACCACACATTCTTGGGTCAGCCCTTGACCACTACATCCCCCTCACGCAGTGCGTTTGAGAACACCATCGTTCCTTTGGCTCGTCTCGTCTTATGTGAGCTGGTCTCCATCTTGTTCTTCATTATCTCTGCGTTTCAGCGAAGTCTTACACCTTCCTGCTCCTTTCCTAGTCTTAATCCACGCATCTGCAGCCGGCTGCTAGAACTCCACTTCTCTAATTCAACCTGCCCTCATACCCACGGCATTGCGATCCTCACAGCTTAGGCATTTGCCGAACACCTCAACCAACTTAATCGCATATCCCTCCGCTTCTCGACAAACCTCCGGCGTCAGCATTACTGTTCCTATTGTTGTTGTAATCGTTCTCGACCTGCGTTCATACACTCCGCTTCACCCGACTTCGTCACTCTGGAGTACCTGGACGTCCGCCCTGGCCACTTGGAGAGACAGTACCTCTTGCATCCTTAGGCTACTAGGTGGTGTGCTCTCCCTTCTTGCTTGAGAACCGGACTTCATCCTTGTTTGCAATCATCGATTGCAGTCGTAGCACACTTACGCAACCCTGCCGCTTGTTGCTCACGCCAACTCTGCCCCGAGGTTGATCGAGTCTGGAACACTCTTGTTGTTCGCAGTCGTCTTTGCAATGCCGGAGAGCTCAACCGCACCAGCGACGTCTTCTTCTGAAGACCATGAAGGCACATCAGGAAACCCCATGGATATTGGTTCCTCCCAAAACTTCTCACAGAGTTCGCGGAATACCGTCATTGCAGCCTCCGTAGTCGGTAAGTCTGCCTTATTTCGAAAAATATGTCATCGCATCAAAACAATCATGCATACCCTGCAACCCGGCCTACATTGTTCGATGTTGCACTCGATCCCTGGTCAACCTATTCCCAAACCATCGCCCCTCGGCACGCGCATGTATGCTGACTTGAACAGGCGGAACATTCGTCATAGCACTTCTTCTTTACGTTTTCTATAAACGTCGACGAGGCGCGAGTTACGCGCAAATCTTACACGTACCCACACGAGGCCCGATTACTCCCCAGTTAACACCTACACCTATGCGGGAGAAGTTCGCAAAACACCCGATCTATCACAATGTCAACTATTCTGTTCGCTCCTCTCGTCATGAATCTGTCACCACATTCCCTCCCAGGGTGAAAGTACGCAACGCCCCTAGCAGCCGACCCAAACATCAGAGCATGAAGAGCGGCTGGCAAGATCCAGAGGCTCCGATGACTCCTGTAAAAGATCTTGAAACGCCCAAAAATTTCCACAACTCGACATTCTTCCTCGACGACTCTCCAAAAATGCGACCACGTGTTCCAGAGAAAGCATGCACAACACCACGCCCTACAAGTTGGGTAAGCCGCAAATCATCGAACAAGGACGGCTTTTCCATGGCGGTAGAAAGTGCCGCCTCTACCGACGACTGCACCTCACCTCTCGGAACGCCCCCAGCGCTCAACGATGGCCCCGACCGATGGAGTTGGACCAACAGCCAAGCACCCAGCACACCACGCCTCCTTCCCGGATCACGACGCACATCTGTGGCATCAACAAAATACGGCGGTTCACGCTACCGATCAGTAACCTCTTGGGCGAGAGGCCAGGGCGAGCGGTTAGCTATAGACGAAGAAAATCCGCCTCTCCTAGCACTGCCTCCCTTGCCCTCTGAACTGGCCAGCAAAAACTCGACCAAGGAAAAGCGCAAACCCGATCTCACTATCAAAATCGAGCCAAAGCCTTCGAAGAAGCTTTCGAAGAAGGAAAACAAAGGACACAGACGTGCTGGATCGAGTTTGGGTGCGCTGTTCAGATCTACAGGAAACGATAATTTCGTGCGCAGGGCGCCGGGCGAGTATGAGATGGACGATCGGAAAGGGTCACGATAGATCGGATGTTCATTCAGCGGTGAAGCACTGCTTTTCACTTGTAATCTAGAGCTACGACGGCTTTTCGTTTTTTGTCAGGCATTTAGCTGCTTCCTGGGAAGTATTGGACTTTGCTGAGATGCCCTTATGTATTCAAGGTGAAATTATCGCGCTAGCTGAGTGCAATACCCTTCGCTTTCGTCAGCTCGTGTATTCGTTCCTCTCTTAGGGCTCTTGATCCTGCGAAGTATCGAAATAGAAGCCCTCGCATCTCGCAACATCAAACATCTCACGAACATCTTGACTCGAAGACAGACGCTAGTGTATTCAATCGTGTATGTTGAGGCAATCCTGATCCGCCATTCCATAAGACTCTCAACAGTAACCGAGAATCGATTACCCAATCCGCATCACCATCTCCAAACCCTCACCCCTCCCCCTCCACCACCTCCACCAGCACACTCAACTGGCACCCTCTCCTCCCGCCCTCAAACCCACTCGAGTCAAACACCGTCAGGGCCCTTACCCTCTTCCTGCCCAACACACTCACCAACCACCCGCTCCCTCTCACATTCGGCGTGCCCAAAACGGCCGGGAAAGGCTCCCTATCACCAAACGGCCCCGCCCTCTCCTGAATGAAAACGTGCCCTGGCCAAACGGGCGGCACGCCAGATCCCACGCCGTCTTTGCGCAGAGCTTCGCTGACGACGTCCACGGTGGCTTGGTTGAGGGCGTTGATGGCGAGGATTAGGCGGAGGTTTTTGGGGAGCGTGGAG
This sequence comes from Cladosporium sp. IMV 00045, assembly GCA_001931905.2. Classification (NCBI taxonomy): domain Eukaryota; kingdom Fungi; phylum Ascomycota; class Dothideomycetes; order Cladosporiales; family Cladosporiaceae; genus Cladosporium; species Cladosporium sp. IMV 00045. Next base: position 82,050 of record MSJI02000954.1, on the reverse strand, counting down.
GGGCTGGTGTGGTGTTGCCAGGTGAGGAAGGCGATGTCGGACCAGTGCTGGAGGTGGGGGAGGGGTGGGGAGGGGGCGGAGGGAGGGGTTTGGTTCTGTTTTTGGAGGAAATGGGCGGGGCTGTAGGAGAGGGTGGGGATTAGGAGGCCTTGGGATGGGTCGAGGATTAGGGCGTAGGTGCCGTGGGTTGCCTGGTGCTGGTTAGTCATGATAGTTTTTTTTGGGGAATTTCAAATGATCATTTTCGGTAGGAGATCTCACCGGATATTTCAGCCCTTCGTGTTCCGTCTCGTGGGTGTGAGTCCATTTCACACCGACTAATGTCGGACTGTTGATCGAGATGCCCTTGGCTTTGAGCACGACGGCGTAATTGCTGAGCGTGCTTCTTATGGCTTCCTCACTCATCTCAATCGACTGCCAACCCCAGTCCTGCAAGTCGGAGGTCTTATCGAACGGGGGCTTAGTCGACTTCTTCGGGCTATCCAGCTCCTTCAAAATTCGACGACCGGTCTTCAATGCTTTCTTGAACTCTCGAGACGATCGTAAACCACGTTTCCGAAGAAAGTTCCCTCGCGCTGCTGCTCGTGTTGTTCTCGACAAAGGATACTGGGCTATATCATCATCGAGAGATGAATTCGAGACATCATACACTCCATCACGACGATCGACGACATTCTCAACTTTCGCAAAAGTACTTCCCACCAGAGCACAGGCAAAAATAAACATGAACGCAACCACGGCAACAGCGCCAATATACCTCCTCCGCATGCTGAATGTATACCTCTAGATCAATTGTAAGCATGAAATCTTTTGGTGTGTTGTACAAACCCGAAAATAGATCCTTTTCAAGTAGCCCAATGTGTTTCCCTGGTGCTAGGTTTCCACGTACTGCCGTGCGAGGGTGCAGAGCAAACGTCGAAGAGTTGGCATTCGCGAGAAGGGAATTCCATAGGGCGTGGATAGCCATTCGCGCGTCTGAGGTCGAACGAAGTCGAAAGAGGTCGTGTTGCGGTTTCTGTTCTGGGTGTTTCTGGAACACGCATGTTATTTTCATTGGGTTTACATATGTGTGCTGGGTACGCCATCGTACAACGTTCGTGTCGCAGGTGACGACTTGGTCGATTGTTGCGACGCGACTGTGCTGGGCGGAACTGTGTTATTGGGTCCAAACCTCATTCCATGAGCTTGACAGTTGATGTGTTGTCAATGTAATATCAGCAAATTCAATCGTTGTCATGTCGAATTAGGGCGGCTTCCCCTTCCATGGGAATGCTCTAGAGTAGCCAAAATCTGGAAGTTTACTGCTGATATCTCATAGTCCATAGTTGCATACCTGTTCATGATGAAAGCTTTGATAAGCGTGAGGTGGAAGCAACAAGGAAGGCCAGCAACTCTGCAAAGAATAGCAGTACGTCCAAAATATTACCATTTGTAACGAACTTGAATTCGGCACATGCCGTGAAAATAAAGACCTACCCGCATTCGTGTGCATCTATCGTTCCGCTGTCGTTACCATCATCGCGTTACCTAATTCAATCCAGTCCGCTCGCCAAGCGCACCATCTCTATTCGTGTCGTATTCCCAAGCTCGACTCTTAAGCCTTCGGGTCAATCCCTCCCCTCTTGATAGGAAGCACACCGCCATCCAAGGAGCTGATAGGAGTCTGCGTACCAGCAGCGGGCGTAGCAGGGCCCACAGCTGGTGTTCCGATTCCACTGAACGGGCTGACCGCGCCGCTCGGTGGCACCGGGATTTTGATATCCTCTGGGCTTGCGGGAACAATCTTTTGGGGCAGACCTTCGATATGAATGCGCTTCGCCGAGTTGTTGTAAGAGGCCGGGATGATCTCGATGATCTCGTCGCGCGGGAATTCGAGACTGGGAATGTCGGTGGCGGAACAAGCCATAAGGTATCCGTAGAGTACGCGAAGGACAGATTCATGGGCGATGATGAGGAGATCGTTCTGTTCGCGCTCAAGCTCGAGGATAATAGGCTCGAGACGGACGGCAAGGTCGTGATAGGACTACTATTGTTAGTCGAGGGGTCAACACTCGGAAGTTTGGACGAAGACTTACCTCAGCACGCGGGTATCTGTGGTGGTATGGGTCATGCTCGTGTTTGCCAACCTCGTCGGGGTAAAGCTCTCTGATTTTGCGCTCGCTCATCTTCTCACACACTCCAGGGTTGAGCTGACTCATTTGACTACGCTGTCGGACACGGTAGCCTTGTTCTTCGAGAAACTGGGAGGTCTCGATGGTACGTCTGCGAGTGCTAGTCCAGACGGTCAAGGGTTTGGAGGCGGTTGACTCCGGCGCGCCAGCCTTGATGAGGTTCTGACGCTCAGTTTCGCGATGTGCGATGAGCGTCTCGGTCATCTTCTGAGCATAGTCTTTGCCTTCGTCGCTCAGGCTTGCATCAGCCTTGTAGCTATCTTCTTCGCTGGTCGTGCCGGCGCGGCAAAAGTATGTTTGCCGGCTCTTGATGTGCAGATTCAGTAGGTAGAATACGATACGCTGAGAGAGGTAACCGAATGCGCAGTTGTTGACGATCATTCGCTCGCCAGCATTGATCATCTTGACGTAGTGCAGGTCATTTTCCTCGATGCTCTCGTAGTGGGGTATGCGTGAGTTGATGCGTTTGAGGTAATCCTTGACGGCGTCTTCAGATGTCCAGCCGATGTAGTCCGGGGACGAGATCTTAACCGACCGAACATTCTCCTCGATGATCTTCTCATCGGTGCAGGTGCTCTCGATGAACAAGGTCTGGATATTTTGCTTCTCGAACTCCTTGGCCAGTGCATGTCTACCGGTGGCAAGAGGGTTCACTGCGTCGAAGATGGCGATTTGCCCGTTCTCGTGGTTGAGAAAATGGAGAATGTCTTCCCGGCACTTCTTCAAGATCTTGTTGCGCAGAAGCACAGAGGACGTGCTTGCATTCACAAAGAAGTAGTCTTCGGGAATCTCGCCTTTGGGTCCGAGGTAAGCTCTACGGTAGTCACCGAGGTGGAAAATGTGAGTCTTGACACCGAGCCAGCGAAGATACCGTGCCAGAGCAACACTGACGTGAGTCTTGCCACGAGCTGGCAAGCCAACTGTGGCGATAACGATCCTGCCTGAGTGGAATAGGCGCCCCGACTCCGTTGAATACAACTGAGCAGGGGCCATGGAGGCCTTCTCGGGGAGGTCATGGATAGCGTCGACATATGTGCTCGATCGGCGTCTGAAGTTAGGGGCTTTGGCAGCCAGGTCGGCGGTACTAGAAAGTGTCAACTGAGAGCTTCTTGAGCAGTATTGCCAGGCTCTGTACAAGACAAACGTACAGTAGTGTGTCCATGTTTGAGGTGGTGGATGAGATCTGGCTACTCTCGAGGTTTGGCAGCTGTTTGACGTTCTTGATTGAAGCGGAAGGCTGTTGACGTAGTGAGATACAGCTCGTAAAATGCAAGTCAACGCACTCCGTTGAGTGTCCGAGGGCAGCCGGGCAGTATGACAGGGACTCGCAGCGTTTTATGCTGGTAGATGACAGAAGCAGCCCCCTGCTGAGATCGATTATGCTTCGGGTTGAGGTGCTGTAAGGTTGAGAGGTGGTATCCGTGAACGCCAATAAGGTGACAGGCGATGGTTCTTGATGTGAAAGTGGGAGTATCTCGGCCTGAAGCTCTATCTAAGCGCGCTATCGCAACCTTCTCGGGCAACGGTGCGATCGAGCTGTTGGCGTTACGTGAGCTTGCGAGCTGTCACTGATGACATAAAAGGTTACAATTGATTATCACAGAAATATTGGCAAGCTTCTGTGTTCAAGGCAGTCTTGAAACCCTTATCATGATCACGGTAGCACATGCCATATCGCTCGTGCATGCTTTACCTCATCCACAGCCACCCATCCAGGATGCGACTTCGGGGGAGGGCCGCTCCGTCCCGCTCCGCGTCCCAGCGAGGAAGCTGCCGTCATCCGAGCAGGTCGGTAGGTTCACTTTTTACACGACAGCAGCAGTCCAGCAAGCCATCACAGGAGAACGGCGAGCGATACGCATCACCGAATCTATTCTTCAACTTATCTCCATCGCCTTCCACGTCGCCCGTGCCAGATCACTTCGTTGACCTGGTTTCATCTCTCTCCCGCCTGCCCACACATCCATCGCCATGGCCGCCGCAACTCCTTTAGACAAGCCGGTCGTACCGCTCGACACCCTCCCCATCGATGTCACCAAGCCCGCGCCCATCTCACAGCCTGCGCCGCGCACCGGCGGCATCGTTGACTCCGTGTTGGACACATACAGAGGATTCCAGGACCGAAGAGCAGCGCTCGGCCTGAGCAACCCCGGCACCGTCGACAACATCGCCGCTGAGGTTCAGCGCAGTGTTCTCCTCACCAACCAGACCTTCTCTGGCCTGCGCGCCGAGTTGAACAAGAGCTTCTCCATCTCTCCTCTCTTCCAGATCAGTCATGCCTTCTCCGCCGGCTCTCAGATGCTCTCCCCCTACACCTTCCTCGGTCTTTACGGCACAAACAACGTGAGTTGAAGCACCTCCAGTGCTGCGCGACAAATGCGGACCACTAACTTTCATTTCCTCAGACCCTCTGCCAGGCCCAGCTTGACTCCGACTTCTCGCTCTCTGGTCGTTTCAACCAGCGCATCACCGACCGCCTGAGCTTCAAGTCCCAGGTCCAGATTCAGCCTTCCTCCGCCGCCGGCCCTGGCGCTGCCCAGATCTCGCTCGAGCAGGACTACACCGGCGCCGACTTCAGCGCTAGCATCAAGAGCATCAACCCCAGCATACTCGAGGGCGGCCTCACCGGAATGTTCATTGGTTCCTACCTGCAGGCTGTCACTCCCCGTCTCGCTCTCGGTCTGGAGGGTGTCTTGCAGAAGCCCGGCGGTGGCATGGGCCCCGAAGCGGCTCTCAGCTACGCCGGAAAGTACAAGGGTGACGACTGGATTGCCAGCATGCAGCTTCTGACCCAGGGCGGTCTTCAGGGCAGCTACTGGAGGCGTCTGACCGACAAGGTGGAGACTGGTGTTGATGTCAACCTGCAGTTTGCTGGTGGTAACCCCATGCTCGGCACTCCTTCGAAGGAGGGCGTCGCTACTCTTGGTGCCAAGTACGAGTTCTCTCGCTCCATCTTCCGCGCGCAGGTCGACTCTCAGGGCAAGATCGGCTGTCTGCTCGAGAAGGTCGTTGCGCCGCCTGTCCGCATGACCTTTGCTGGTGAGCTGGACCACGCCAAGGTAAGTTTTGTGCAAACATGATGCGCCCACGAAATCTTTTACTAACACTCGCGCCTAGAACGCCGCCAAGCTCGGTCTCGCCGTCTCCATCGAGGCTTCTGGCGAGGAGCTCATGGAGCAACAGGACAAGGTCATCCCTCCCACCCCTCCCTTTTAAACCACTCGCTTCCACCATCCGAAGTGAGTAAGAAGTGAATGTATTTTTCGTCTTCACTCTGTACATTAGAAACCAAGCCAGGGGACGTTTAGATCTATCTGCAAGGAGGAGAAGAAGAAGTTGCTGTATTGGGATGATACCAATTTTGCGCATGTAGGGATAGAAGGAGACGACGACGAGAAGATTCGCGGAAGGAGGCAGAGAACAAAAAGGGACGTCGGCCGCCGTACCGTGGCGTGTGTGCTATAATCCGGTTTTTTTGGGCGCTTTTTCTTCTCTTCTGGGGAGCATGGCATAGCGCGTCAAAAAAGGGCTTTTCGGGGAGGTCGGCTGAATATGTCTCTTGTTTAGTTTTGTCGCTACCGATAGCTTTTGTGTATACATACTGCATGGATGAGACTTCTTCAATTTTCCAATACTGGCCAGAGGGGACTGATGCTTCCATAAGGGTATTTTTGCGTGAGGGTAGTTGGCTTCATCCGTTTGTAGTTGAGCTACGTCCAGTTCGAGGGATGTGTTTATATTTACAGCATCAAATAATACAATTAGAGTATGTCAACAAGTGATGCTTTCGCAAAAGGCACCGGAATCCGTGGTTCAATTCGTCTCACGTGCAAGTGATGGGAACGATCCAATTCCGAAGCGAAGACAGAGCGCCGCCCTCTTCATTTCACTTTTCGGCACACACGGACCGAAACCCTAACGTCCAAAGACCCTCCAGCCCGAGCTGCATCATTGTACTTTTTCTGGAAAGACGCTATTCTGCGCCCAAACATTCACATTCAAACAATTTCTCTAGCACACATAAAACACATATACGCGCAAAAATGGCGCCGCAAGACGTACAAACAATAGACACCCACGCACAAGCAACCAACAAACCCATGGAACTCCGCCCCAAAACCAACCCCAACTCCAACACCAACTCGGACTCAATGGATACTTCAGAACCTTCGAATCCGGAAAGCAGCGAGACGAGCTCAGACGAAGACGACCCCGATTCCACATCTGATAACGACGAAAAAGGAATCGCAACCCTCAAACCCGGCCAAAAACCCGATTTCACCGCGCGCGTCGCGGCGGGGGCGCCTTCGCTCGAGGACAGACTGAAGGCTTTCTTGCCGCAGTTGAAGGAGGCGAATAGTCAGCTTGCGAAGGACGGAGCGGAGGCGAAGAGTATGGAGGATGTGGGAGAGGATGAACCGCATATTGAGATGAGTTTGGGGTTGGGGCTGTTGGAGGAGAAGAATGGTGGGGAGGGCGATGGGGATTCTGATGAGGAGGAGGAGGAGGATGGCGAGGGTGAGGGTCGAGAGAATGGGGAGGAGAAGAAGCGCAAAGAGAAGGATGTTATGGGTAGGCTTATGGGTGGACGGGAGAATCAGGGTAAGGGGATTGAGGAGGTTGGGTGAGAGGTTTGCAAAATGCATGATCTTGGATGTTTGCGAAGATGAGGGTCTTCGCGCCGACTTCTCTGGGACTGTCATGGACTGAAGACGCCAATACAACCCGCACCCAGGCACTTGGTGCGATGCCATCATCGCTGGGTCAGGGATTGAAAATCTCGTGCACGCCGTGCATGCGACCCTCACACATGGGGGCACGCAGAACATTGGTGGCAGGCACCATGTCTTGTCGGTCTACTGCCTTTTCATCCATTTGCCATGCCCTCCGTGAGGGTCGTCAAGAGTGCAATGTTTCTGGAATTATCTATCTACGATGGTTCTTCGACAAACATTGAACAAGCTGTGTGAAGGACGAAGGCGTGGAGCTCACGCATAGCAACACGGCGATCCGCAAGCTCAAAGTTCAGCTCCTCAATAAGTGGCGCAATAGAAGTTGCTATCCGATCACTTCTATGCACGAGTGCAATCTGGTCTGAAGACGTTTGAATGGCATGGCACGAGCAATGCGCTCAGATTATCAGTCGAACATCAATTCTATTCCTCTTCTTATTTTCATCTCCGCTATATGATGCTATGTAAGGCTGCACATACTCTAATCGACAATCGGAGATAAAGACATGTATATCATCTCGAGCTCAAGCTCGCATATCTCCAGCTTCTCATGTCTGGTGGTAGAGGTTGACGGGAATGGCATCTCTCTCACCACTCTTCACGAGCGCTTCCAGAATCTCAAGATCACCCAACGCCTCCTCAGGGCTCTGCTGCGGGTCCGCCTTGCCCTCTTTGATACTCTTCGCCCACGCGAAAACTTCTTGCTTCACACCTCCAAATTCATCCTTGGCCTCTTCCGTCTTGCCTTCAGCCTCACCCTTCGCCTTGACAGTGACCAGTCCCTCAAACGGCCGCACAATGACTTCGCCACCCTCGCATGCCACCACCCATTCATTGCCTGTAGCCGTAGTACCGAAACTGAGTGAAAGGGTGCCCAACCCTCCATTCTTCAACTTAACAACCGCATCCGCCGTATCAACAGGAGGCAAATAGCTCTGATGCTGCGCAGTGAAGGCACTCAAACTAACGGGCTTCGCCTCACTCCCAAGCAAACACCTCATACCCGCAATGAAATGCACGCCACCATCGAGCAGGAAACCACCCTGATACTCCGGCGTCTTGCGCCACGCAGTTTCGATATACTTCGTGCCAGGCTTGATGCACGTCTGCTGACGCACGCGGAAATTGAGGACTTTGCCGAGTTCCTTGACGCGCTGCGCGCCGACGATGAAAGCGTTGAAGTAGCGGAATTGCTCGGCCACGGCGAAGAAGACTTTGCTGCGGTCGGCGTTGCGCTCGTACCAGTTGATCAGCTCGCGGGCGGTGCGGACGTCTTTGGCGATGGGCTTTTCGGCTAGGACGTGCTTGCCTGCCGTGATGGCTTGTTGGATGTAGGCCGGTTGGACTGGGATGGGGAGGGCGATTATGACGGCTTGGATGTCCGGGCGAGAGAGGAGGTCGGAAAGGGGTTTGCTGTCGTCGGAGTAGAGGTCGATGTCGGTCAGGGAGGAAGAGACATTTTGGGCGGATTGCAGGGAGCGAGAGTAGATTGCCTTCAATTCTAGGTCGGTGCTGGCTTGGACCGCGGGGAGGTGTTGTTCTTTCACGAAGATGCCTGTGGCGAGGAGTGTTAGTGAATTGTACGTGACACTTCGAAGTTGACAGCTTGATGTTGGAGCATACCACTTCCGATGATGGCAACGCCAATCTTGCTAGCCATGCTGTGTCTAAGATAGGATGTATAATAGATACAGATTCCTCTTTTGAATTTATGTCGCTGATATCCCTCCTGCAAGTGCGAAGATGATATATTTCTTACTTTTCTTGGAAGTGATATCGTCTCGTCTGGACCTTCGCGTTTCGTGAAGTCAAGTGGGGCAACCCCGCCCAGCATCACCAACCCATCACATCATCTGTCGAACATTTGTAGCCTCCAGTCTTCTTGTCCCAGGTACATCAAAAATCTGTCCCTCCTTCGAGTCTACGGTATTTGAAATGTGCCAGCATTATCATGTGCTGTCTCAATTCCCTGGATCATACAGAGTTCGGAAGAGAAAGCTTTTGCCAACGGGCCAAGGAGCACACTGTTATGCAGACGGAACACAAATGATCACCATTAATCATCAAGCACAATGCCGCCGGGCTGAGCCACCCATCTCCAAATGGATGCTGTTGCCACTTACCAATGTCACCGGCTTCTGAGACAAATGCGGTGGATGAGAACTTCGCGAACATTTTGAGAGGTTTGCCTATATTCCGACACGACTTGACCAGAAGGGCTGTTACTCTTCTCGGTCTCGAACAGGTATTTGTGCCACAAGAATAATACCTAATTCAACCTCATATGCGCACATGGGGGTACTGATGTGGGCGCCGTGCAGCAGTACTGCAAGCAAGTTGGCACGTTACACAACGACGATGCGGCCCAATACTAGCGCCAACTCTTGCCAGGCCTACCAGATATATCGCATCTTCACTGCATGTTGTTCGCTGCCAATGGTCGACCTAGTGCTAGCACTACCAGTTACACAGAGTATGCACGAATATGCGGCCCAATACTGGCACCAGCTCTTGCCAGGCCTATCATATATGTCGCATCTCTACTGCATGTTTCTCACTGCCATTTCGGCCCCGTACTGCCAGTCGCACAAGCGATGCAACTACAATGTGCTTAGCAGAGGCCCAGCCACTGGAGTTAGCAAACGACAATCAACGTTACTGGCAGACTGGCGTTTTTGCAGCTCGTGGTTGTTTTCGCTAGGAGATATCGGTTCACGGCGTCCTCCGTGATTCGTTCCGCCGCGGCTTCGTGAAAGCTTGACTCAGTCAACATGGATTCCACTGCTGCACGGGCTTGATCCTTCTCGTAATTTCGCATATTTTTTGTCATGAGCCTGCAATTGTGCGCCGCTCTGCTATGGTTTCATTGCAGTATTCTGGCATGCCAAACGTCCAAATGACCCAAATTCATCACCGGCAAGTAACGCTATCGAGCATGACTGGGCGCCTTCGGATTCAAGAGAAAACATCGAAATACTACCTCCTACTGTGCTAGCGATGCATCTCAGCCTCCCAATGGACTTAGCCGCAGGAATGGGTGGGGCAGTAAACGGCGAGGCGGGCTAAATTCAGAGATTCTCCTTTCTTGTGGCGTTGTCCCGTGGGGCTAAGAACGTCGAGTCTTGCACACATGTGCTCGCCATGAGAGGCTTTCCTGTCATATGTCTTTCGATATTGTTATCAACATGTCGTGCGACGAACAGCACTTTCAGATGGAGCAATACCAGGAGCTCTCCTACATCTTCCAGCTCACACGGTAATCTTGGAGACTACGTTGCAGCTGGGATTGGCATCAGTACACACGAAACACCTTCAAGTCTTGCAACGACTCTAAACTCTGAGGAAAATCTGGCAACTGGGCCCCAGCAATCGACAGACAAGGAATCACCATCTCTTGCATCGCCGACCAGTGATAACCAAACACAGATCAACGACCTAAGTCCTCAGAGCCCAACAGAGTCCCACAGGACTTCCACCCTCATAGATGCGATTCTCACAACTGCTCCTTCTACAGGCGGCACTGTTGAGCAGTTACATATCACTCCAAACAGCACCGATGCCATTGTGAGCACGAAGTGCTGGCAGAGCTGGCTTGACTACTGGTCGGCGAGCTCACTTAATAAGGTCACCTATGAGACTAGCTCTTATGCCCCAGTGACCGAGACCAAAACCGAGCTGCGTATCGAGCAGACACTCATTCCTACAAGCTCGTGGCGATCCGATATTTACACGTGGACATATTCTACGCTTTCCACCATCTTTAGTGATGGCTATCCAGTATCGGTTTCCGTGTCTTATGATTATAGTACTTATTCGAATGTTGACTGGGACGCCTATACGATCTATTCATCGCTAAGCGAGTTTCATACGACATTTACGGAGACTTACAACTTTTACGATCGGATTACCACTACGCAATCGACTACAGCGCTTCCAACTCCCGCCTGCGAGCTCTCATCTGTTGTGCCAGAATGCAGTGCGCAGTGGAGCTCCTACATCAGCGCGGATAGTTGGAGATACTGGAACGATTACGATGACCCGTCAACGGGATATTTCCCGGGCACGCCTGATTGCCGACAAGCTTTGGTCACGGGCAGCTCGTGCACCTCCATGGCATCATTCTATTTTGCCCGTGAGACCATGTATGGTCAGGCTGACGATGTCGGCTGGATCACGGAAGACAGCACCTCCTACTTTCCCGCGTCCAAATCACTTGCTCCGGGGTGTAGCCTTGGGTGCCAGGCCTGTTCCATTACTGGAGAGACCGTTCAGCTCTATTACTGGCCCCCATCAACAGCTTCTCTTGTTGAGAACGGCACGGAGACGGCGACTTTGACGCCTTCTGCGCGTAACGACCCCAGTGCACGCACAGTCTCCATTGATGGTGAGCAAGCAACAAATATTTGTAGAGAAGAGCTACCTCGCTGACTGCCTGCAGGAACAACACTCACGTCGCCTACAATGTACATTTCGTACGACGTCTTGCATGCAGCTAACTCCTGCGGTGCTGTCGGGAAAACGTATAGGAACACTGTGCTGCCTCTTCTAAACACGAACCACCTGTTCAGCCTTGAGTCCGTCATTCTATACCACGGGTACGGACATGGATACATGACCTCCTCTTTCAATCTCGACGACCTCATCGAGCCAATTCCGGCGTCTGTCTACAACAAACAGAGCAGGTGTAAGACGTCTTCAATTTCATGGATTCTCAGTGGAGGATACATAAACGGCGAATTCTCATGTGCTCGGACTGAGCCGTACGCCCCTATCATTGGAGTACCTCCAGAAGCTCGGGCTTTGGATCCTGAATGGGCATCTTGCAATGGTTGGTATGGAGGGCTTTTCGATCGTAAGTGACTGCCGAGTATGAGAATTGCAAAGCCATTGCTGATTGATCTAAATAGCTCCCAAAGCGTTGCAGCCTGTCGATGCTATAGCTACGCCTACATTTCCTGCCTTCTCAACATCAGCTGAGGCGACCCCTCAGCCGACGTTGGATTCTGAGTTGCCAGTCGAGACATCAGCCCCCGTGACAAGCCCACCGAAGCCTCAGACAACGCAAATCCAAGATGAGGCGGACTCAAAGGACGTTTCGCCAACGGCAGATACTGACGAGCCTAGCACTGGATCAAATGCTGTGCCTGATGCTGGAAAGGCTACAGAAAGCCGAACGGACGACGCGCCGGAGCTTGCTGGGTTCGATTCGGGTGTGAACACCAAGCCAAATGCGTCCAAAGGCGTCGAAGCAATTGTGTCGATTCTTTTGACACAAACTAGACAAGCATCTAAAGGCAGAGAAGACCCGTCACTGGCCACTCAAGCTTCTGTCTCATCGGTAGCCCAACTTGGACATGCTTCAGTGACCAGCGCAGGTGCTCAGCAAGACGAAGCCTTCACCGGCTCCAGCTCGCCCCACTCGGATCACGATAGCACTCGCCCTGAAGGTGGGCACACGTCCGATGACATTGATCAGACATTGGACGCAGAGCCTGGTACATACCTCGTGAGCGACGATTCGCAGTACGATCCAATCCACGAGCGGCCATCGCCTGCCCATGGAACATTCGACGTGGCAGGAGAACAGCATACTGCTGTCCGACAAGCTAACGGTGCTGTCGAAATTGACGGAGAGAGCTATACCATTGGCGCGGTCCCTACTATTGATGGCTCCCCGATCACTTTGATACCCGAAGGCTTGGTCGTCGGTCCTACATTGGTTCCCTATGCGGAACCAGCAGCTTCGAATCAACAAGGTACCGTGTTCGGCATTGATGGCCACACGTACAGCGTTGATAGCCAGTCCAGGTCGCTGCTTGTGAACGGAGCACCTGCTTCTGTCGGCCAAACGATTACTACCAACGGTGATATCTTTACCGTTGGTTCTCACGCATTCAATGCCGAGGGCGCCACGATTCCCTTTACTAGCGGACAGCCTGCGGAGCCCACACCCGCTGTATTTGCAGACATCGTTATTTCCGGGAAAACCATGGCGGCTTTGAAGGATGGTGACCATGTACTCCTTTCTGGGAATACATTTACGATTGGCCAAGTCACGACCATCTCAGGAACTCAGGTCAGTGTGGCGAGCAACGGGATCGTCGTTGGGTCCAGCACTGCCGCCTTTCACCAGGTGGCTAGCTCTTCTGCAAAGGCCAGCGATGCTATCACTGTAGACGGCAAAGTGTATCCTGTGTTCACAGTGGCAGATCAGTCTGATGCCGTCATGATCGATGGTCACACACTCTCGGAAGGCGGACCTGTTGCCACTTTGCATGGTCAAGTGATTACCAAGGGCTCGAATGGCATTTCTGTTGTCGACGTCAGCGCATCAGGCAGTATGACTGCCACATCCAATCGCGTTGACTCTGTCGTCACCATCGACGGTACTGCATATACGGCGACCCCAGTGTCGGGAAAATCAGGTGCTGTTGTTCTAGAAGGCGAGACTCTTTCGATTGGTGGCTCAGGGGCCACTATCGCCGGTCACTACATCACTCAAGGTGAGGGCGGAATCTCGATCGTTGATCCAACCTCATCGGCGTCCAGCAGCATTTCAACCTCATCAGCGTTCGGCAGCATTTCAGGATCAACGGTTTCCAGCAGTAGTTCAGGACCAACTTCGTCTACAGGTCCTGCAGAAAGCTCAATGGTGGAGGAAAGCACTCCTGTGCCATCTGGCGAGAGCTCTGTCGCAAGCCTTGAGCACGGCTCCGGAGTCATGCGAGTCTGGATGGCGCTTTTATTGTTAATGTTAATGTTTATAGATATGTGAAAGGGTCTGGGTATTCTATGGAATTTTACGCTTCTGGGCGACTCCACACATCGGTTCACACACGCGCTTGCAATCGCTTCTCCGTGTCGGGGGGTCAATTTCAAGGCATCGTTTAGATCAGCCTCCAACAGATCACGATGCTGTGGCGCCCTGCCGACAGCGACAGACAAGGGATGTGCAAAAACAATTTTTTCAAGTGCAGGACATGGTCCTGCTGAAAAGTTGGGATGATCATGGTAGCGATTGTTCGTTCAGCTGCAGCAGACTGGTTATAATGTAATTCAGCGAAAGATGCGAGCTTGACAGCTTCCTCTTGCAACCCAGATCTTCCCGTCGGAGAATCTGGGGTGGCGGACGCCCATATCCTCAGGTATCCTACAGGCGCCACAAGCCTCAAATACATGCCAGCCTTGCGATTCAGTCTTGCAAGTCAGCCTTGTTCTTCAGCCTTCCACCTTGTCTTTTCTTCAGCCTTGTCCTTCGGCCTAGCGTGACCTCTTTCAGCCTCGTCTTTCAATTCTGATATCAAAAGCCTAGTCCTTTTTCTCAACATCTCTATAATCCAGCATCCCATGATAGATAGCCCAGCCCATGCCTACCCAGGACTTCGCGGCACGCCAACACAAATAGCACATCCAAACGAGCATGGCAGGGAAATCTCAGCATCGCAAGTCGACTGAAGTGAGAAGAGCCAACAGCTATGTGCCTGTCGCGATTGCGAATGTTGACAAAAGTTGCTATCCTTCAACCGTCCCTTCCTCGATCGGCGCCTTACACGATGCTGACTATTGTCAGGGTATGTTGTCCAACCCGGGCAACTATACTCAACAGAGTGAGCTGGATATCATTGAATTGAACGGCGGCCACCTTATCCAGCGAGACCTGAAGGGCGAAGCAGATTGCCAGTCATATCTAGACGTAAGTGCCGTCAACAAGAAACCAATCCTTACCTTTCTGTCAATTCTCATTATCTTACAGACCATTCGGAGCCCACCTCACGTTCAAGCCATTCGATTTCGAGTAGTGTAAGCGGTTGCCACGAATGGTCAAACTCATTCTGTGTCTTACTAGCGAGTCTCAGTTTTTGTTACATCAGAAGATCCGAACAAATCACCTTCGGCTGCCAATCGAGTCTCACAAAGGCTAGAGCTGGTCAACTGTTGGAACAATTTCAAGTCTCGCCACAAGTCGTGAGCCTGATGTTGGGCGAACCTGACTACTGGGCTCCTGGAGATTTCGCCTCTCATGTCCAACAAGCGACTCCAAAACGCCTGGGTGAGCAAGTTCATTGACAGCTCTTTGATTAAAACTGACGTTGATGCGCCAGAATTCTTCTGTCAGCACCCGCGATGGCAGATACATACAAAGAATGTGCCCATGAGTGTTTACATGTCACACAACATCGAAACTTGCGAAACAGCCTACATCGTGATGACCGACAGAACCCATTCTCGACTGGCGGAAATTCGACGTCGGTTGCTCGAATCCTTCCCCTACGGAACCTCGCCAGGCACCAATGATGCTTTCATGCTACATTGTCTTATCGCGCACGAGGTGTTTCTAGATGCAAAATCCGTCATAACACCATTAAGGGGGAGTCTATACGATCAGCTCGATCTCGTGGATGAGTATTCGGCAAAGCCATTACACGAACGCGGACGAGCTGAGTTGGAACACATCACTATTCGCCTGCATGTAATTTCCCAAGCAATTGACTCTATGACAGCAGGCGCAGAAATGACGGCAATGATTGTACGCCGTATGCAGAGCGCCCATGACCGTTACCGCAGCCTTCTTCGTTCAGACTCGGCGGCAGATGAGAACACGAAGATATCAGATGCGCTTCGATATCTCTTGGAGTCTGCAGAACGACAGAAACGATGGCTGGTCAGCTATAGATCACGGAAAGACATCGCTTTGAACCTCGTGAGCTGAAATCTCGTCAAGGCTTCAGGTACACAAACTAACGATACCAGGTCTTCAATCTCGTCACCCAACAAGACGCTACGACAAGCACGACTATTGCGAGAGAAGCCAAGGCTGATGGAACTGCAATGAAGACGATTGCTGCTCTCACTACACTTTTTTTGCCGGGTACATTCCTATCCTCGGTGTTCAGCATGTCTAACGTTATGCTAAATGATGTCAAATGGTGGTTGTATGTGGCGCTGGCCGTGCCTTTGACCTTGGTGGTCGTTGGCAGCTGGGGGGTCTGGCACATGAGAGGATGGGCAAACAGGCCGTGGCGTCGAAAGGGAGTTAATCAGTTTCCTATGCAGAATGTAGTGTAAGGGTCAAGCCGCTCAATTGGACTTTTCTCTTGCAAAAGCTTCTCAGTAGTATCGCCACTTTCACTAATTCGTCCCGCTGAATCATAGCATTCCTGTCTCTCGAATAGCATAAATGCGCACATATGTCAGCTACTAGAGCTGTCAATATTGAAATCTCAATTTATACAGGGTTCTAAATGTCCAACGAAGATTGCAGATTTCGGAGAAATTTGCAACTATATCACTAGATACGAATTCCAGGGGCATGATTTTAAAAAGTGTTTATAACACATTTGTGGTCTGATAAAACCACATACGACCATAGGTCAGTGAAAACTGGGCATCCCGTCCGCTCTGCCATACATAAACACTGAACCGGGCGACTAGTACTAGAGTGGGTGACCATCTGGGAATCCCGCCTGTTGTATGTTTTTGCCTTTTTGCCCATTCATTCTGCACGTGGAATCAAAGCGTTTCAAGCTTTACAAGCTTCTGTGATTGCGAAGCAACCCTTTGTTTGAATGCGGACTGCTCTTTAGCTAGACGAGATGTCCTTGGTCTGACTGCGACCGCTGATGTCACAAGCTTCTCGAATTGGATCGAATAGATTTGCTGAATATTCGGAAGAATTGTGACTGCACCGATGAGAGCAGTCTTACGATAAGTCAAGAATGCGACCTTGATGACGGTCTTTGTGGTTTGGCGAATGAGATCATGTATCGTTCGCAAGAGGAACTGGAGACTTTCCATCTTACGACCAGAAGCTCCGATGAATTCGGCGTCGATGACAAGGTAAGCCAATGGACATGAAGATAAGACAATGGACAAGATGTTCACCCATTCTTGCTCGGTTGAAGCGCTCGTCACTCGGGATGATTTGAAGTTCTCTGAAATCCGGCGGCCAGTGGCGACAGGGTCGAACTTGATGACCTGCATCGCGATATATTTGATGAGATCGGTCAGAGAGCACTCGTCGGATGCTGTTCGTGAGCTCTTCAAAGCCCACATGATTGGCACTTTCGTCTCTCGAAACACTAGATCTGTCATTAGGGTTGCGGCGTTGTCAACCTCATTGCGGAAAGCAACAGTGCCCCGGACAATCAGTAGCGAAGAGGATGCTACCTGGTTCCAGGTAGCCAACTGCGAAGCATTCCAAAACGCTTTCATGTTTTGCTTGCCTTTTTGGGTCTTGTGACGGCGGATTGCGAGTCGTTTCTGGAGGCTATCGTATGGCTTCAGCACATGATCGACTGTCGTTCCGGAAATCATCATGGTGATTTGCAAATCGACAGTTGCCTCCTGGGTTTGCTGTATTGCCGTAGAATTCACCTTCTGATGAACTTGCCATCTGTCAGATATTTTTCGGTGACCTTAGAGATGGTAAAGGGTGCTTACAAATGATCAGCTCTCGAATAGTCTCAATCTGGTTCCCAGTCTGACTCTGCGCATCTTGCATTTTCGCAAGGGTAGGCCATATGATTGCAAATTCATTGCGGAAGCGCTTTTGTTCCTCGAGGTCACCGCGTAGCAGGTTGAACATTGTCCGCAGCTCGTCGTTAGCCATTGCAATCGCCAGATTGTCGATCAATCTCGCCCTGGTATCCATCTGCCTCAAGATATCTGCAAATTCCAGACTGTATGGTCTTGCGAAAGACTTCAAGAGGTGTTTGAGAGGCCCAGCAGAATACCAACGTAGCGTTCGATGATAGAACTTTATCAGAAGAGCATAAAGCTCCTCCACGTTTCGTCTCATAGTTGCAGTTGGATAAAGACTGAGGTGAATGTCCATTCGAGGAAGAATCTCCGCGATGGAGACCAATGATTCCACCAGCTTGGTCAATGTCTCTTCGTGATTGATCACGAGCTGTACTATTGTTATCCTTCTGTCTGGTGATGGGCAGGGATCGATTTTACTCCATATCAGCTTACCACAAAAAGCAACTTCATGGTTCCCCATGCCAGTGAGGCGTATTCCGGATGCTGCTGGGCAAACATGTCTCCAATCTTGGAGTAATACATGAATGTGTCCGAAAACCTGGCGAGAGCCTTCCGTACTGAGGAATGCTTGCGTCCTTCATATTGCGTTTTCGCAGCTAGCACCGCTGCTTCAATGTCGTCTAAACTGCTGTAATCGGCAACCCACTGTCTTTTCCGTTCGTCGGTAGTGTGTTGTCTGATGAAAAGGTCAGTGGCCTTTGCGTAGATTTCTCGACTCTGTTGAAGTGTATTGGCAGTCATTGGAGTATTTGTAGTCGGGATATAATAATGCAATGTTAGTGAAGATAAACCCGCCCGAAGAATCTCGGGTCGGTTTATCATATGAGATAAACCGTTACAACGCAGAGAAAGCGACTTTCTTACGTGAAATCGACAGTGGGCTGTGTTTCACGCCTCTTCCATGCCCACGCAATCGAGGTGGCAAGACTGCGCTACATCAGCCGCACGTGGGGGTTTCACCTTCCACCTTGCATCTGTATGCCGCAATAAAAAGTGCCTTGACAAAGTCACGGAGCAGACGAGAGCGTGTCTTTAATCAATACTGCTATCACTATCGTCTTGCACAGTGTCTCATGTACTACGCTTGTGGTGCTTTGTATCGAATTTTCCGTTGGTGGTATCGCTTGACCTCAAGCACGGCTATGCTCAGCTACTGCTTTGGGTGGCACAGGCTAAGCCATCATGCACGTTGCCATTGAGGGCGGCGGCTATGCCATGCAAGCCAGCATTTGGGCTATGTTGCTCCGACTCTCATCTCCCCTTAACTCTACTCTCACCTTCTCTCATCAAAGTCACCAACCTTTGAGGATCTCAGCCCGAAGGCGCTCTCACAATTATGGAATTCCAGATGAATCAACCGAGCCCTTTCCGCGAACTTGTTGTCGATGTCGAGAAGGCGAACGGAACGGTTTTTGAGGACAAATCCGCGTGGCTTGAAGCAGCGGCTGATCGACTCAATGAATTGCAGATGAAAAGTCAACCGGGCCTTTTCCGCGATCCTGTTGACGATGCCGAGAAGGTGAACAGAACGGTTTCGGAGGACAAAACCGCGGGGCTTGAAGCAGAGACTGCTCGACTCCTTGCGGCTGCTTTCAAACAAGGAATTGAAGTCGCCGCCTCCAACAGGGGTAACCATGCACTCCAAGATTATCAGATGCAACTGATGCTCTTGGAGCAACAGAACAAGAAACGCCTACCGCACGTCAGACTCAAGCAAGACAGGCTCCCTGAAAAGCTATCTGGGAATCCACCACCCCAATGGAAATCGTCGCCAGTCGGTTCCCTCAGCGGTGCTGGCAAGGCTACCACATAGAATCAATCGCTGAAGCCCAGCTACGCCAAACCCCACCAGGGCACGATTCGAACAGTCGCTGGTTTTGTGAAATCGCCCAGCGCAGCAACGGTTGAGACGAAAATCTCGCGACAAGAAGCTGCTCAACGTGACGCTCAAGAGCATGCCAAAAGGTTGGGTCTCCTTCTGAAACGGCAGTCCGATGTCATGTCCATGAGGCGCAAATCAAAGCTTCCAATCAGATCGATAAGTCGATCAAGTGGCACAAAAATATCACAGTCGACTGTGCTTCCTACAACGATCAGAGCAATGCAGGGGCCTGTATTGGATCCGACTGAAAACGCAAACATCTCGTATCCTGCTCAAGACAGTCTTTCCGAGCAAAGCATACAAAAGCCCGCAGACGTGATCCGTCTCTCTCCAGGTGGATCTTACAATCTTTATGCCAGGTCAAGCACATCGGTTGGCTCAGATTACGGCTTACTGCAAGGAGATGAAGCAACGATGTCAGGGCCCTCGTCTCATACATACACCCCGCTAACCGCACAAAGCGTCGGCCACATGAGCCTTATCACTTGTCTGGTTTCTCCTAGAGTTCTCAGGGAGCACGGCATCCGTTTTCTCCAAGACCCAGTAGGTGTAATGTCGTAGCATCTAGGAAGAAATTTGTTGACAGGGACAGATCAATACTTCCAACGTTATCGTTCTTGACGAAATCACCGCCGAGAAACTTGCCAGTCTACTGCAAATCACTTCAACGCATTTGAAAGATGAAAGTGCCACGCAGATTCCCGTTGATGAAGGTACTGATCTTCCAGTGAGCGAAACAAAAGAGCCTGTGCGTCATTCATCAAAACCAGAAGCTACGCACGGGAAGGCTCCTCGAGTGGCGATATGTGAGAAAGGGCAAGCGAACTCCCAAGTGCGTACATCTGATGACGAGGTCGAAAATTCACTCGACGCTGTTGACATTGTCGGCCGTGGTCGTGAGCAGCTCTATTGCACTCTTTCACGATCAGACATGCACGGCAAGGCTGGATCTTACACTTCGCACACACCGAACGAAGACACCAACAAGAAGATGTTTTCGACCTGCGAAGACGGAAAATCTCCACAACTATGTCATAGTCGTTCGCACTCTCCAGGTAATGCCAATATAGATGATGTCTGTCTCAATACCACTGACACTATACCAGAATACCAACGCTCCGAATCTTCCATCTCGTTTGGCTCAGGTCAACCAAACAATGAATGTTCTTCTGAGACGACACAGTCGCAGACTCTCTCGCTTCTGAAGGATCTACTTCAACAAAATGCCAGGCTCAGGGCAGAGCTCGACACTGCAAGCAGTGGGAGGAAAGATGCCAGCACGCCATGGGCAGTGGCTTATCGCGTTTATTGCCCTCGTGTGGGCTCTCGCGCTACTTATCTCGATGTTCCCGTCTGGGTCTGGGATCAAGAAAGCAAACACCGGCACCTCGATGCACGGCGTCGTATACCCAATGAGAACAGTTGGGAAGAGAAACAGGAGAATGTACCATTTATCGCATATCTCGATTACAACTGTTCAGACCACCCTGACAATATGCCACCAAAACGGCTCAACCCTGGATCTCAAAGACAAAGCGAGCGTGGCCGTAGCGCCAGAGATGCCTCAGAAACCATCGCTCATCGTGGGGAAGAGGTTTTCATCAGATCGCTGGAATTACGCGAAGCGCTGGCCAGGCAGATGACTACAAATGAAGGACTGGTCACATACCTGAAGATAGGGTTTAATCTGGTCGAACTTCATCAATCGTCTAGAGTACCTCGAAGTGGAGATGGATTTCGTGGGGATTCGCAAGAAGTTAGCAACGCTGGCTAGTCGTGATTTGAACGGCAGACAGATCCGAAACATCATCACTACGGCAAGGCAATTGGCCAAGCACGAAAAGAAGCAAGTCAAGTATGAGCACCTTACCCACGTCATGGAAGTCAGTAGCAAATTCGAAGATTACTTGTTGGAGGTGAAGGATCATGTGACGGATGCTGAGATGCAAAGGGAAGAAGGGGTGCGATGATTCTGGGGGAGTGATTTCATGACATTGAAGAGTGAGAACGGCTGCCACTGGCTTGAGCATCAGCTTTCGTTTGATCCGAAAGCAAAAGCATCAGACTTACTTGGCCGATTTACAGATCGTCAGCTCTCTGCGCCTTCTTTGCTACTTTGGCACGCTTTTTCCTGTCCAGTCATTCTAATTCCTCCATATCATGCTTCAACTTCGCAGCCTCTAAGTCGCCCTCCGCGTCCAGGATGCTCGTCATTTCTTGATTGAGTATGTTGACTTGATCATCCCATCTCTCAAGTGGAACGCCGCTCCATCCAGTCTCCGAATGTTGCCACCACTTCGTCTTGCCTTCTGAGTTGACGGCGCCGTGCCTTGTGTATTTGGTCGTGGTCTCTCGAGGATACAAAGCGTCGTCCCACTCTTCGATGGGAATCTCACGAAAGACAGGTTCCCGTGCGCGATCGATACCGATTTGCTGCCATCTCCACGCCCTGCCTCTGAAGAACTGCGCGTCGCCGTGTCGAATGCCGCAGTATCCATGCGGAGGGTACTTTCCGTCTTCGTCTAGATCGACCACTTCCCATGATTGCATCAGAGAGCGCTGCTTGTATCCTGCGACCATCATACCGCCATTCGAGAACTGGCCGATCAAGTGTCCGCTCCCGCAGTTGGCAAAGCAGTCGGTCGATCGGTAGATGCGTGCTGCTTGGTTTGGAGGGTTCTCGCGGTCTAAGGGTCTGGAGTTGAATATCAACGCTTGTCCGGCGTACTCTGTTCGGCAGCCAGAGACTGCGTCTACATGCATCTCAATCCGCTTCTCGCATGGCGCTTCTAAGCATAGAGAAACGTTTAGCGTGGCGGAAGCGGATGCCACGAGGGTCGTCAGACTGAGTAGGGAAAGCATGGCAATGGGGAAAATTTGGTATAGGCAGGACGAAGTTTTCGAACCACGCGAACATTTCAATTTTGTATCTGACATCGACTTTATGGTACTAAAGAGCCTAGCTCTGACACGGTTTGGGAGCTGAGGTTGGAGGTTGCCTAACAGTGGGGCCAGACTAAATATCGTTGCATTCGGATATCGCGTAAAACATGACTCGATTATATTGGCATATGACGTCAAATCAAGGTGGCAGCGACGATCGTGAATCGTTTCCTCAGCTCTGAATCAACATTATTTCAACGAAATGCTCATGATCGATGGGCTAATCAATCGTAGTCAATTACAATCAGCAGGTGAGTGCTCTGAAGAGAGTCGTCAAGCCCCAGTCCGGGCAGCCTCTCGAATGGGGAACAAATCCGTTTCTGGCATCCGTGTTCGTTATAGGCATCAAAATAGATCAATCACTTCTTGGCACATGCAGGTCCTCTACAACCCAATCAAAACCCAAAGCCACTTCCTATGCATTGGCACACGCACCGTCTCATGGCACTATCACCAAGTGCGGCCATACAGAAGGAATTTCCTCGCAGCAAAGCAATCGACCGTGCGGCGACTAAGTGTTGGCGCTCTCCAACGTCAGTGGTCACGCTTCAGGCTGCGCAGTGGCTGGCTTGCTACGCCAGGAACGCCGAGCAAACCAGCAATCCTTCGCGCCGTCGCCTAGCACTCTACTTCCCTAGTCTCCGCGGCATTATTGATGCGGAGTAAACAACCGGGTGCCTATTAAATACCAGGCTACATCTCGAGCGAGAGGTACGTTTCCACTTGTTTCTGTACCTTAATACACATTAAAAGAAGTTTTTTGTATCTTTTAAGTACCTAGCCTTGGATACGAATTAAACCAAAGTCAATCCACTCGTCTTCTTCCTTCAATATGCACCGCAACTTGATCCTGGCCTTCGCTGGCGCCAGCGCAGTAGCCGCACAAGACACCACGTCGTTGCCGGTTGACGGTGCAAGCTCAGTCCCGAACCCCGAGCAGATGACTAGCATTGGCGAATCTGCGATGAGCCAGCCACAACCTACCCAGGTGGCAGACGACGAACCTCTGGTCAACCCGTACAGAGGCAACAACGCGGACCCGCAAGTCGACCCGGCTTTGCTTGCGCTCCTTGAGTCGTACGCAGAAGTCTGCTTCCCCAACAGCACCTCCGGCGAGCCGGACTTCAGCGCTCCTTGCAATGTGTACGCCGCCATCGAGGCCCAGTGCATGCTTGGATCCGAGGGTCTGGAGCTCCTGAAGAACCCCTCCATGGACATGATCATGAGCCTCCTCCAAGGCGAGGTGCCCGACTCGACTCTTGAGCTTGACGAACAGCGCGCCTGCGTCTGCCAATCGCAGTACCTCGACGCGACGAAGGGCTGCAACGCCTGCGGCGTGCAAACCTCCCTCTACAGCGAGGACTACGCCGAGCGCTACGACGCTCTCGTCAGCGATGTGATGGACAACTACTGCCGCGTCGACAACACGCCCACCATGCCTCTGGTCATGCAGATCGCGGCCGCCATCGCTGAGAACCCGGCGGAGTGGCTCGACCCGCAGGTCTCGAACGCCACGTCGACCGAGACCGCCACGGCTGTGTCCAACTACTACACCCTGTCTGTGCCCGGCAGCTCGGCTTACAGCATTCCCTTCCCCACCGGAAGCGGCAATGCCACCTCCACCAGTTTGAGGGTTTCCGGAGGCGTGATTGTTCCCACGGCTACCGCGACGGGTGCGGAGAGCACCTCCACCGCTGACGAGAACGGCAATGACGATGCTGATGGCGAGGACAATGTCGCGGAATCTGAGGGTGGCGCTATGCAGACTGCCGTTGTGGGCTCGTACGCCTTTGGCATGATTGCCTGCGCAGCTCTGGCTGTCTGGTTGTAGAGTACGACTTTTCCATTGCCGAGGGCATTGGTGTATGATGATCCGACTTCAATGTTTCCTAGCCGCCGCTTTCGCCGGTTAGATCCTAGATATCATAGTACCGGTAATTAATATCCAGAACTGTTAGCTACATGTTCCAGCCCGTGCTTCCTTCTCGTTATTGTAATGAGCCGGTGAGATCGAACCCGGAAAACAATGAATCAGTCACAAGATGCAATATCATATCCATTTCCCGGTGTCAGCTTTTACCAACTGGTATCTCGTGAACCTTGCGCCAGACGCCTCGCTAATTTGTCAATGCATCAATATTCCGCAAAATAAAGCCACTTCCATTGCAATATGCCCAGGTTCCACCGCCTACTCGGGGTCAGGCAGCCATAGCAAGACTTCTCTCTCAGCGCTCGCGATCAAATTGTGTCGAGGGTTGTACGCTACAACACTTGCAGGTCGCTGGGATGGCAACTCCGCCATCGGGTCCAGAACGGGCTGTCCTTCTCTTTCCTGCACGTCCCATACCAAAAGGCCATTCTGCCCTCCATTACCGCTGATGACATATCTTCCATCCGGACTGAAAGCCGCGTCGGCTTGCGTGTATGTCGTCGTTCCTGAGCTGGGCAAAGTGTCGCCCGGCGCCAAATGTGAAGTCGGACCTGACGGCCGACGCAGGTAGTGTACCAATTTTCCATCAAAAGCGTCGAGTACGTAGTGACCTGGGCCGCTCGTCGCAATGAGAAGGTATTTCCCGTTGTTACTGAACTCCAACCCTGACCAGCCTTCCGCCACTTTCATGCCGTGGCTGCTGCTGAATCTTTGCTCGGTATCTTGCAAGTCGAAAGATGCGAATGGCGCTTTGTCGTAGTTCTTCAGATCGTAGAGAAACACTGTTTGCGCAGGCGGAGAGGCGATCGCGATGACAGTCGCGCTTGGGTCGTAGGCGGTGAGGTATGCGGATGTGAAGTTGAGCTGGCCTTGGGGATTAGGACTGCGACAGTCCCACAGGCGGACGGTGTTGTCGAGACTGGCGGAGAGGAAGTGATCTGAGCCCGGCGAGAGGGAGAGTGAGGTCACGCGATCTTCGTGGCCCTTGAAGTAGCGGAGGAAGCTGTTGTCGTGCATGCACAGGTATCGGATGCCATGGTCTACTTTGGTCGAGGCGTAGATGATGTTGGAGGAGTTGTGAGTGAAGCGGGCCAGAGCGTTTCCGTATTTCTGCGACTTCAGCTCTTTCGCATGCGCGCCGGCCTTGGTGTTGTAGAGCTGAATGGTGTCGTCGGTGCGAGCGAGAAGGGCGAACTCGCCGCTGTCGTCAAAGTCGATGGAGGTGTAGGAGGCTGGCGATTTGAATTGTTTGGAGGGGCGGAAGGTCTGGATGATATCCTGGACCTTGGTCAAAGGAGCGCGGTGGGAAGAGGGACCGGAGTCCATGTCCATAGTATTGTGGGTTGGTCGTGTTTGTGTTTGGAAGAGGATATGGCATTTATGATGGAGGACTGGCTGCTGATGCGCGGTGATGGTTCGTCCCGCCCTCCGCAAATCGCACGGATCACAGCGACGTCTTGAGCTCTCTTTCTCTCTCGTTCCAACTCACCTTACTATAGGATGAAAGAAAGAATTTCGCACCATTGAATTCATCATGCTTCACATTGCACTCGTACCGGAAGACTCCCAGAGATCCTAACGCGCGATCCTCGTTGAACTGGTTCTGAGGGAAGAGGAGACTTTTCGTCCTTACCATCAACAGCACCGCTCAGCTTACGGAACACGACCAAGTCTAGCAGCTCACTGTCGACTGGTTTCAAACCCCCAATGAGACCAGCTGTCGAAGAGCCGTCTTCGACAATGGTCTGATTTGCTATTTTGCCAATACGCATTAGCTGCGCCAGCGTGTGCGAAGGCAGCTAAGCTTAGAGATCGCTACAGTCTTGTTCAGCTAAACCGGCCTCTTAAAGACATTTCGGCATGCTTGCCTCCGATCTTTCAAGACTTGGTCGAACGCCTTATGTCATACCAGTGTCTGGAAGTCCCAGAATGTTACCATGAAAGACTTCAGTCCTTCTCGTATTGGATCCGGACTTGTGCAATGCGACAGCTATCCATGGAACATCAAAGTCTGGCTGTGCTTCTCTCGCGCCTGCTTCGGATCTCTTTGACGAACAATCTCTTCTCAGACGTAGTCAACTAATTTTATATCCTTTCACTGTGGATGACCCAAAATACAGGTGGGAAAGTGTTGCATGTTCAGCGACGCATCTGTAACGACGTTTCAAGCCAGCGGCAACAACTTTGCAGCCAGCTCGAAACGTAATTTGCACAGCCATGACTGATCGTCGCGACATTGAGCATTTCGACGTGGGTTTATTGAAAGCAAATGGTACACGGCTAACTCTTCGTCGAGACGTGCACGCTAACAAGTTAAGACCAGAAGTCTGAGACCGCCAACCTTCGCTCAGCGAATCGGACGTCGAACGTCGAATCCTTCAGGATTTTGGTCCGCCTTAACTTCGCATGGCTCAACCTTGCAGTTCCAACAAAATGCCCAAACAGGCACTTTTTTGGTATGAATCTGCAGAATGGGAGGATCTAGCGGTATCTCCCAGACGCGCGGGCTCATGGTGCCTCCGCGTCTGATTTTACGGCTGAGTACTTTGCTTTTCTGAAGTACTTGTGATGAAGCAGTAAGGGCTACGCCTAGGTCATAGTAGCATGGCCTCGCTGCCTATCGACTACAGCGCGCTCGATGGGCTTGATGGCCAGGATGGTGTTTACACATACGAGCTTGGGACTTTGCGAAACACAAGGTCAGCTGCTGGCATTTACTTCCATGTTAGGATTGTTCATGCTAACTGCGTCGCAGCAAAGCACCAAGCACTCTCACCGGCGACACCAGTATCAACGGTGCGAACGCGGACGATGACTCGCTGCTGATGCATGGTGGCGCCTCTCCAACGAGAGAGTCACTCAAGGACGGCTCAGGCATCCTTGTGTCACAGGGGTCTCACCCGGCAACAAACTTGCGAAATGGCAAAACCAAGCCCCACCGACTGCAAGGCTGACGATTCGGCGTCGCGCTGTCAGCGATAATCGCAACCTGCGTACTGATCACAAATTGCATCCTCACTATATGGGCCAGTGTGCACTTTCCTCTGGAAGATGGCATGGGAACCGCATTTGTAGGTGAATGCAGCACCGTCAACACTTGGGCGCTGTGGCTGCACATCCTGATCAATGGGCTGAGTTCAATCTTACTTTCTGCCTCCAACTACACCATGCAAGCTCTGAGCTCGCCTACACGGAAAGAGTGCGACGTAGCACATGCGCGCGGCGACTGGCTCGACATTGGCGTCGCAGGAGTGCGAAATCTTTTCCGGATCTCATGGCAGCGCAGGATACTCTGGGTTTTTCTGGGTGTCAGCAGTGTGCCGATCCACCTGCTCTACAACTCGGGCATCTTCAAGACCTTAGACGCGAATCAGTACCACGTCGTTGTGGCTAACGACGCGTTCCTAACCGGAGGAGTCTTCGATCCCCGGTATGGTGACCCCGTGCCAGCACTGACTTTTGATTACGTCCCAACTATACAGCCTTCGGACATCCCTAGGGTCGCCGCAGTCCGTGATGCTTACAATGCGAACCCAACGACCTTTGAGACTCTGGACGCTGTAGATTGCATTGACACATACGGGAAGGAATTTATCTCGGGGCATGCGCACTTGCTCGTCATGACGAATGAAGTCGGGGTCAGAAAGAACAACACCGTCTTCTACGACCGTGAAGTTGAAATCTATGCCCATAGTCCTACCAGTTGGTGAGTCGAGCAATTTTCTCCAAGTATCTGCCTCAAGCACCTTCAGCACGGGACGATAGTCGCAAACAATTCCCTGGACAAGCCAATGACGGCATCTCGATAAACCAAAAACTACCTTGCATTTCGTTACATGGCAACGGCTTCAGCGGCAACCATGGCTTTACTGACCTAGACGTAGGATTTGCGAAGATCTGTCCGTGCCGTCAGGAAGTTGGCGGAGGGATTGCGATTTCTCCAAGGCCAAAGCCAACGCCACAAACTGGACGGTGGGAGGCAAGAAAGTCGACCATTGCCTGGCACAAAAGACCCAGAAGCGCTGCAAGCTACAATTCTCCACTCAGATCCTCACTGCCGTGATAGTCTGCAACGCAATCAAGAGCCTCGCTATGCTTTGGACCTTGTTCAGGCAGCGTGAGATCACGTTAGTAACAGTCGGTGATGCTATCGCTAGCTGGCTGGACGTGCCAGATGAGACCACAAGCGGGCGCTGCCTCAATAGCAAGCGTGACTTACAGAAAGGCTCTACCAAGTGGCAGATGGAAACGTCACCCAGCCCCATCGCTGTGGCAAGGAAACCACCAGCTTTCATCGCCACCTTTGCACCCAACCTCTGGCCCTGGCTCTCCTCCTCACGCATCTTCCAAACCTCCTCTCAAAACACAACCCACCCAAACACCAACCCACCACCAACAACCTTCACCAATCCCCGCCCCCTCCAATGGCGACACGCCATCTCCCGCTCACGCTGGGCCCTCACCCTCACCCTCTGCCTCGGCACCCTCATCGCAACCATCTTCCTCCTCCTACTCGCTCTCGCTCCCATCCGCCAAAAGAACAACGACCTCCTCGCCTTCGGCTTCAGCACCATCAACTCCGAATCGCTCATCTCCACCTCCCTCCCCAGCACCGGCACCAACGGGCTGATCTCCTCCGTCCTCCTAGCCAACACCCCGCAAGCCCTCGTCTCCTTCCTCTACCTCCTTTACAACGCCCTCTACACCGCCATGCACCTCGCCCACGAGTATAGCGGGTACGCCGTCCACCGCGCCAGCCTGCGCGTCACGTCCCCGACCGCCGCGCAGCGCTCCACTTACTGGCTGCAGCTGCCGTATGCCTACGGCGTGCCCCTCATCGTCGCCTCTGCCACGTTGCACTGGCTGATCTCGCAGGCGCTGTTTTTGGCGCGCGTGCACGTCTACGTCGACGGCGTGGAAGACGAGCAGTCGAGCGTGTTCGCTGTGGGGTACAGTTGTCCGCCGATCGTGTGTTTGCTCGTGTTGGGAACGGTGATGTTGGCTTTTGCGGTGGGGATGGGATTTCGCAGGTTGCAGTCCGCTATGCCGGTGGCGGGGAGTTGTTCGGTCGTGTTGGCTGCTGCGGCGCATAGGCCGGTGGGAGATGGGGATGCACCGTTTGTGCCTGTTAAGTGGGGAGTTGTCAAGGGAATTGGAGATTGGGAGGTTGGTCATTGTTCGTTTACGGGTGGGGATGTGGGAGATTTGGTGGTGGGGGAGAGGTATGCTGGGAATCGCGGAAGGAGGGGTCGTGACGGATTGAGAAAAAGATACCCGGTTTGATGTATGAATTACCGTCTTAGCACGAGTGGCGATTCTTAGGCGATTAGCATGTTCATCAAGGTACTCATTCACCTTTGCAAAATCTCTTCAGATTTCATCCAGTCCTACCGTCTCGTGGCATTGTAGACCGACATTTTCTCCAGAAGATACCGATGGTGAGCTCGCACGGAAAAACGCGACAAGAAGTCAACATCTACAACCCCAAGCATCATATTCATTTTTATTGACAAGCATGGCGTACGACCAATCAACACCAAACGTCTTCCCATAACAAGTCGCATAGTAGTGCTGTCGACGTACGGAAACCCTCGCCTGGAGTGAAGTCCGTCTGGTCAATCAACCCCAACCCTACTTACACCAAGCCCACAACTTCCTCCCCCAACGAGTCCGCGAGATGGCAAAAGCTAGGACATTTGTTGTTGCGAACAGAACGTGTACATTAGTGACGGAGCATTGGAAAATACGGAAGCAAGAGGAAAAGCCGTCATGAGCACAGGGATCATGCCTCATGCTTTACATTGCGGTCGTAACCCTAACCCTGGTTACACCTAAGCGTCAACTTCAAACAGCATACATGTACCACGAGATGGGATGGACAAGTGCTATAGGATTGCTATGCAAAGCGAGCTTTGTAAGAAGCGATGATAAGAAGGAAAAATGAAGATCGTGCTGCGACAATACGGGTATAAAGCATACAGGTACGGTTCCAAGTCCAACAGCATCGCGATAAGATTGCATCATACGAAACGACTTGTCATCAATGCATTTCTTACATATAACCGAGTCATCATTCAATCATGTATCTTCCAGCGAACATGACAAACGAGCTCAGAACAGGACTTGATCTGGCACGAGAGTAGTAACGACTGTGACGAGACAAGAAACGTCCCCTTAAATACCAAACCCCAGTACGCCAATATCGACGCCCGACTCGCCCTCCTGTCGCACATAGAGAGCGATCATAACCGAAAAGCCCAAAGGGGCAGTATCAGGGGTCGGGCATTGCGTTCAGGAGTAGGCAACCTCGCTACTAGCTAGTAGTCGATTACATACAGTCAGTGCGATCACATCTATAGGCGTTTTATATCATATCTTGTGTGGAATATAGGCGTGTGGGCACCGAGTGTGCGGTGCATACTGCACCATTGCTGATCGACTACTGCTTGAGCGCACGCACGAACCGAGCAAGCACGAGGCAGGCAGGGAAGGAGAGAGCAGCAAGCCGAACGCGAACGGGTTTTTTTTTGCGATTTGGCGATTTGCGATCTGCCGTCCGTTCGTTCGGCTGGCCACGAGAGCGAGCGGCTGTTGGACGTGCACGCGATTTTCCGGAGGACCACAGAAAAGAAAGATACACACAACAGCAAAAGATGGCGCGCTATGTGGACGGACTGCTGGGCTGCTGATGTGTTCTCCTGCCCGATTCGGCGGCGCGGGCGAGCTTCGCGACTTGACTTCGCGAGAGTTTTTCGTCACAACACACCTGAGAAACCTCCGAGGGACCATACAAGGTTTTTTTGTTCCCGGCTCAGACTTTGGAAACAAGACGCCACAGCGTACGTGGAAGGCTGAAAGTCTGTTCGATTTCGTGGTAGCTACTGAAGGCTGTTTTATTTTGTGGCAATTTGCACACATGTGTGTTTGTGTCATTCTCGCAACGCTTGCTTGCGTGCTGTGACGACAGAAATACTGGGCTGCGAGAGAATTGTGCAAAGAGCAAGCACGGATCAGAAGCGACTCGCGCGTGGAGTGGCCTCGAGAGTCTGGACACTCGCAGGAGTTGGATAGCGCGGTGGGCGAGTGGGTCGACGGTTGAAAGGGCATCGATTTGCATGCGACGCTCGGCCGTTTCGCCTTGTCGCGCCTTGTCACGCACGCCTCGCGAGCACGTCTGGTGAGGGAGGCACATGGGCGTTTGTGAGAGGCACATGGGCGCTTGAATACATGCAGAGGTACACGAGTGGCTCTGCCAGGCGGCAGCTGTTCTATTGGAGCCCGCATGGGACTGAGTCTCCAAGTATCTCCTCTGGGAGGGCGGTTGGGTTGGGCGACCAGAAAAACGCACACGCGCACAACTCACATGTTGCAGGCATGGCAGGAGTTGAGAATGGCGTTGCTCTCCACACGCCGGCGGCAGAAATGTTGAGCCGGACAGAGGCACAGGCCTATGACAGGCCTTCCGCCGTTCCGCCTGCACGGCATCTGCGGCATGGTGGTGCTTAGTGGATGCGGTTTGGATAGTTCCTGCAGTAGTCTGACGCCGAACAGAGCCTTCAATCGCCGTGATTGGCTTGTGATTGCCCATCGAAGTCGCCGTGAAACGAGGGTGAAAGGTCGACGGTGCCATGGGTGCTTGTGCTTGGGTGCTTTGCGCTCTCCTCCACGCTTCGCAGGCCTCTTTCAAGCGCTTCGTCCGACGGCCTGACTCTCTGTGGCCTTTCGCTTCTCGCTTCTCTCTCTCTTCCTGACACTCGCTTGATACAGCACTCCCTCCTAGTCACTCTTTTTTTCATTCACGCGCCTGTGGCCTGCGCATTCTTCACTCACTTGACTCCGTCACCTAGCCCGACGACCCACGTTCACTGCTCCGCGAGTTTGCTGCTGCTTCGCCCTGCGAGTCCGCAATTCCACATTCCTTGAGAGACAGATCCAATATCCGCCGGCTCGCTTCACATTCAACCCACTGCCTACTACTCACGAAAGTGTCTGCGACATTTCATCCCTTCTTTTCGGTCCCACTGTGCCCTCCTTTGCAACCCCTAAGGAGTCCAACCGACCCTCTGTATCCGAGACGCTCTGCGCGTGACCCGTTGTTTGCCATAAGACCTACGTCTTCACGACTCAGACAATCCATCAGCCTGCGACCTAGCTTGTGACAAACAATCTGTGGCCGAACTTAGCAACAACAACAACAACAACAACGCGAATCGCATCCTCGACTCCACATCCCTCGCCAACCTAACATACAAAATGTCGCTCGTTCGTGCCTTCACCACCCGCGGCAGGAAGACCGATGCTCCCGCCATCAGTAGTCCAATGGGTCGCGCAGCAAGTCACCGCAACGGCAGGCCCGTCGTCCGGGGTCAGATCTCTGGCCCCGTTGCTCTCGTGTCGACCACAAACATGCTCTCCTACAGCGCGCCAGACATCAACGGATCGAGTGGACACCGCGACTTCTCTGCGTCTTCTGCTTCGTCTTCGTCTGGCGACGACACCGACGCCAGCGCCAGAAGCGTGCACTCCACCGACATGTCCTCCGTTGACGAGTCCCCCATCGAGTGCTCGCCTAACCACCTGAGCCAATACTTCAAGCCTGCAGTCGACACCAACTCGCCCATTCACTCACCGAGCCTTTCCCACACTGCATCATTCGAGGCGCCAATCCTCCCTCAGCGCGCTGCCTCACACTCAAAGCAAGCCCACGAGACCCTCAGCCGCAAGCGTAGTGTCCAGCGCCTGCAATCGCCTCCCAGCAGCACCCGCGTGTCCTCCGAGTTCACGCCCAATCTCGACGCCACCGTCGAGGCACCCCGTGACAACCCCTTTGGAAAGGAGCTGCAGCAGCTCGATGAGATCGCCGAGGAGTACGGCCAGACCGTCCGCAGCGCCGAGCAAGACGCCGACATTGCATACATGCGCTCTCGCAACCTCGGTGCCTTCGCCGCGTCCGACTACCTCAGTGAGATCCACAGCCTGGTGGTCGATCTGTTCGAAGAGCGCCGCCAGACCGCTCTCTGGATTTAAAAAGACAGCAAAACACGACACATCAAACACCAATACCCATCTAACGCGCACCCGCCATCCGCCCAGAGCGCGATGTACAAAACCCAACAAAGCGATGGCGCCGTCTTTTAATCAAATCCACGACGAACGAACGAACAAATCGACCCGGATGTGTGCACACCCTTCTTGCGTGTCTGTACAATCACCGACTACGATTCCATTCACTCTTTTTCATCACTCTCGTTTATTTTCCTTTATTTCAAAAACCGACCAGCATTCGATTTTTGGCACACGACACACACATTACCCCCCGGCACAGTACACCAAATTCATGACCGCGACGACGATTTTATTCTATTTTTTTCTTTCATTACCAGTCAGCCTGGGAATTCACATCTTCTCCTTTTTCTGCGGGAAAAACCTTGGTCGCGCGTGCGCGATAGAGGTCCTGGAGAATTATACGGGAAGGTGTCTTTCCGGCTGCAAAAAAGAATTCGCATCTGAAGAAGGCAAGGATAGGGAAGGAAAGTGAAGATACCTAGCCAAGGAAGGAGGCGCCTCACTCTCAGAATATGGGAGGGCTGGAATTTGGCGTTATGCTCTTTTCGTGGGTTGTTCTTTCCGGTTTTTTTGCGATCGAGCACGATCGAATCGAGATACATCAGGTAGCTTTTAGAGAGAGAGGATGCGAAGATATCGTGTTTTGTTTGAAAACTTCATCTCATCACGCTTTTCTATTTCTTTTCCTCCATGTATATGTGATCTGACATATCCTGCTTCATCGCGAACAAATCGATTCCGCAGAAAGGCTGATGATTCATGAAAAGCCAATTGTTCCCATCACCCGTTTCTTCCCTAGTTATGATGTTTACTTGCTCACTCTCGGGGAGCTGACGGTCTCTTTCACCAACCGGAAACGCGATGATGAAGTCGATGATGATGAACGTTCGTCGATCCGGCTTCCTTCGCCCGATGCACACACCCTGGACGCGCTATGCATGGACGCACGCTCGTGCGTATAACGGTCGTTCTTGTGTGACGGTCGTTTCTTGGTGTGACGATGTCATTCTTCGAGGGCTGCATTGGTCAGAGCGAGCGACGTCGTTTTTATCATCACGGTAAGTTGGGGAGTGAGTGACTCGGTAAGTGCTGCGAGGGGTCTTGGGGGTGCGTGTGATTTATTTAGCAGGTACAGGCCATGGCGATTCCCTCTCATTTGGGTGATAATTCAGGCTGTGACTGAGGATCCAATGGTCGCTTCGCTTCGTTTGGTAAAGTGATGTATACCCAAGTCATCGAGAATGGAGCAAGAGATAGGAATGACAACCACACCGCTCCTCGTCGATCGCCAATGCCGTCTTGGTTCCTGCCTTCGGCACTCTACGGATCCTGGTGGTGTGTGATCAGATAGCATCAGGTGTGCGAAGAAACCACCACTTCGTCTTTCTCGATGGACATTCGTTTACACGAATGATCTCTACACTCACAGGGAAGACTCAGATGATGACACAGACCTCCTTTGTCTTTCCTCTGATGCTTATCACTATCCTCTCGAGCCGTTGTCGAAACTAATGACGCTATCCTCTGCGGCTCGGGCGGCGGCATGCTACTAAGCTGCCTTTAGGGCTGCGTTGGTGCTGTATAGGTTGGGGGTTTCCACAGAAGACTTGTGGGACTGCCGCTATTCCGCCTGCTTGCATTGCGGTGACAGGGAAGAGAATTTTTTTTCTCTTGTATGCAGGATGATAGCTCTGCTTATGCAATCAATCGTGCTGCTGGAGATGTGCTTGGTTGCACGCAGGATAGAAGCAGACATGACTATTTCGAGAAGACTTGCCTGATCACAATTACCCCTTCATGCATCTGAC
This sequence comes from Cladosporium sp. IMV 00045, assembly GCA_001931905.2. NCBI lineage: Eukaryota > Fungi > Ascomycota > Dothideomycetes > Cladosporiales > Cladosporiaceae > Cladosporium > Cladosporium sp. IMV 00045. Next base: position 46,975 of record MSJI02000954.1, on the reverse strand, counting down.
ACAAAACAACAACAATCTCCCACATGTATGTGAATTGCAGGATCACAGTAGCAATAGTGATGGGAAGACAGGGAAGGAGGGGAGCATGACACGGAATCTGGCACGTGTCCACGCGCTTCTTGACCCGAGCTTTCTTCTGTGTTTATTCGACAGACGAGAGAGAAGATCAAAAGCCCGCCCTCTGACGCCCTTTTTTCTGCCCTTTTCCCTCCTTTGCGCGTGCCTCGCATCCAGTCGTCCACATTTCCCTTCGATCCATCTAAAAGCAGAAAGCTCCCTCACAAGTGACCTGCGCCTCATACCTACATACCAAGCGCGCGCGTGCCGGCGGGTCTTCTTCTTCCAGAACAGAACACCCGCAGTACTCCCACCTCTGTACCCCTCCTAGACTGAATTCTGCGGGCTTCATCAAAGCGCAAAAACGGACGTACTCCACCGGCGCGCCACTTTCGACACAACACTACTACCACCTGCGAGACCGCCCTCCCTCGTCCCGAACCCTCTTCTCCCCGTTGTCGCCGCCGCCTCCGCCGCCGCCGCCGCCGCCGCCGAATCATCACAACACCACCACTGCCCAACCCCAAACAAACAGCCTTCTCCGTCACCCACCGCGCTCTGCTCCCCCTCATCTCATAAACAACCCTGAAAGCGGGGACCAGCAACCACGACCACCTCAAACAAGCATCAACATCAACACATACCGCAGCCATGGCCAGCATGGACATTGACTACACCCGCCGCAACAAGAAGCCTCGTCTCCTCACCGATTCCGAGCGCGACAAGCTGGACGAGTTCGTCGATTCCATCCACTACTCATCAAGGTACGGCATCATGCACGATCACACACGTTGCACCGCTTCAGACCCAATGCATCATCTACCATGCGATTGTCCTCCACCTTGCTAACGCGCCTCGCTTGCGACAAACAGGTACAACGACGACCACAACGAGTACCGCCACGTGCAGCTGCCCAAGCAGATGCTCAAGGCCATTCCCAAGGACTACTTCGACGGCGCGCGAGGTACTCTCAAGTTACTGTGGGAGGACGAGTGGAGAGGGCTCGGCATCACGCAGAGTCTGGGCTGGGAGCACTACGAGGTACACGAGCCGGAGCCGCACATCCTGCTCTTCAAGTGAGTACAAAAATCCATCGTCTTTGCCGAGACAAGGCCAAGCAGAAAGCGCATGGAGCACGTGACTAACGTTACCCTCTCCTTTTTCTGCCAGGCGACCTATGAACTACCAAGCACCGACTCACTGAAAGTGAACGCATTTCTTCCCAATCAAGCGCGACGTGACTAGATGTGGTGGTTTAGCGATCGCCGCCGCCGCCGCATGATGGAGCATAGCACGACAGCATCAAAACCAACACGACACAACAAAACGCGGCGCAACTTGTTTGCGCGCATAGGACTTATCAAAAGGGGAAAGGGGGAAAATCGGCTGGGTCAATTAGGAAGGAAGCTCTCAACGGCCAGGGCGATGCTTGTCGCTCGAATCGCAAGGCCACACACACACACACTTTCTTCTTTCTGGGCGCGCAAGCGAGACAATACTTGATCGCGAGGCTACGCGCGGCGCGTTCCGGGACAAAAAAACAGGCTCGCTTACTTCACGACATAATGCACTTCGCGGAGGGGAGGAGACTCCCAAAACGGGAATCCGAAGGATTGGGATTGCGAGTCTTGAGCAAAAAAGGGCGTTGGCTGGCTTTCCTCTCCTCTCCTCTCTTCTATTACGCTGCTGGAAAAAATGGACCGATTGAGCTGGCGTTATAGCGGACTGTCCTGTCCTGGCTTTGTTTGGGTTCATTTCATTTTCACTTCTTCTCTCTTCCTCCCCTTGGACATTTTCTCGTAGGACTGATTTTCCCTGTTCTGTCCTCATTATAAAAAAATTCAAAAGGCATCGTTCTCAACTTTTCATTTGGTATCTTAATCTTGCTCCGAGAGCGATATCCAATATTGTGACTTCCCTGCTCCCGTGTGCTTCATCCTCGGGTTGTCAAATTCTCACATGACTTCTGAGAATTCAAGAAGCCTCCGGGAAGGACAGGGAAGTTGAAGAAGAATTTGGTAGATTCTAATAACATGTCATGAGTGCTCGGGGCAAGGGAAGTCGATGGGATGTGAACGCGGAGGATTTCGTTCCAACTTCGAGCTCGACCTTGTGTCGCTTAAACGCACGTTTCCGACGTCTGTTCGTTTGATTTGTGTTCCTCGATAGGTTGTTGTGGAATGGTAACGACTTCAAAAGGTCTTCTTCTCGATCATCAATACATATTTTGTGTATTCACCTCGCCCGTCGGAGATTTATTCTATACGTTCGACGGAGAGTTGTTAGGCTGAACTCTCCGAAGCTCTCGACTTCATGTCCCCGCGCTCGAGCTGTTTGTCGGCGTGGCGGGCCACGGTGTTTTAAGATAATCAGACGGAATATAATAGCTGGGGAAGACCACGCTCTGTCTTCTCTCATCGGTTTCTAAGTTCAATCCAAAATACTCTTGAAAGTGCAACGGGGCTCGAGTACATCGGTGTGACCTGACCGACACCAACATATCCGAACAGTGCCCTTCGACATCGCCACTCTCCACTGCCATACACCATCACATCCCGCAACATACCTACCTTACCTCTCAACCATGAGCGCTTTCACAGAAGCCAACCGCAAAGCCTTTGAGTAAGCCGAACTCCGACATTCTCCTCCCATCCACCCAACCAATCCAAACCAAACTAACCCTCCCCTCTCCCTCCAGCGACCTAGCCTCAACCTACAACACCAAACCCTGGCAAATCCGCATCTCAAACCAAGTCGCCGAAGCGCTACAAAAGCACAAATCCTGGCTTGGAGTTCAATGGCTTCCTTCTTCCACCACCCCCACCACCACCAGCGACAACAACACAGACGTCCGCTTACTAGACTACGCCTGCGGCACGGGCTCCGTGACCAAAGCTCTGGGCGGATGGGTGAGCACGATCCGTGGAATCGATGTTAGTGAGAATATGGTGAGGTTGTATAATGAGGCTGCGAGGTCGTCGGGTCTTTCCGAAGGGCAGGCCAATGCCGTTGTGGGTGATTTGTTGGGCGATCAGGTCCCTCCTGAGCTCGCTGGGCAAGAGTTCTATGGGTTCGATGTCGCTGTTATTGGGCTTGGGTGAGTTGGTTTTTGATTTTTTTTTTTTTTTGGGGGGGGGGTTGGGGGGATGGCTATTCAATGAATCGATGAATCGAACGAGACTGACCAAAGGTTGGAAACATAGATTCCACCACTTCGAAGACCCACCACTGGCCGTCAAGCGTTTGGCCGAACGCCTCAAACCCGAAACCGGCGTGCTGGTAATCGTCGACTTCCTCCCCTTCGAGTCCCGATCCGGACACGAACACCAACAACAACACGGACACGCACACGCCAACCAACCCTCATCCTCCTCCAGCACCCTCCCCGCCACAGCACACACAATCAAACACCACGGCTTCACCTCGCAAGGTATCGAACGCCTCTTCACCGCCGCGGGTCTGGAAGATTTCGCTTTCGACGTCTTGCCGGAGCCGGCAGTTTTCGATTTCTCAGAGGGACGCAAGGAGAGGACGATTTTCATCGCGAAGGGGAGGAAAGCTCCTACCGTTTGGGGGAAGTTGAGGGGTTGGGTGGCGGGTGTGCAGGATGCGGTGGGTGGGCAGATGGCATTGAAAAGGGATGGGGAGGGGGTCGTGGGTGGTGGGGTGGGGTTGAGGAGGGATGCAGTGTGAGGAACTGAGCATAAGGGATTGAGGCAGAGGGTTGCTGAAATGTATTCGTTCTCGCTTGCGTGGGCTTACTGGCTATGTCAGAACGGGCAAGTCTAACGATTCTTTGCGAACTTTTTCGGCGTGGCATCTTTTCATGTCATATATGCCATAACACCCTTTGGGTCCTATTTTGGCCACTCCATGGCCTCGGTTCTTATCATTCAGTACGTCGTCGAGCTCGTGTAACTCAGCCACAGCCACTCCAATCAAACCCACACAGAACAGGGAAGACACAGCCATCTAACCGAAGGCATGCTCCTCATCGCCCAAAACCCTCCCCTCAATCCTCCCTCCGTAAGTGCCACCATCCAAAATCCAACCTTCATTATCATCCTCGTCCATCTGCACCCTCCGCCACGTACTCTCCTTCTCCCTCTCGGGGTGCTTACCCTTATCCTCCCTGGCCTTCGGCCTGACCATCGTGCCCACCAAAGGATTATTACTAAAAGCGCCCTCGTCCCTCCCACCCTCCGGCGCCGGCGTCTGAAATCCACTCTCCTCATCCGCCTCACTATCATCCCCAGTCTCGTTGAAACTCGGCTTCTCCACCTCCGCCATGCGCCTTACGACCCTCCCACCTTTCAAATCAATACTCGCGACCATCTGGCGCTTCTCGTACTCCGGTCTCGCACTCCACTCCATCTCGCGCAGCATCCGCTGCTGTTTCTTCAACTGCTGCGCACGCTCCTGCGGGCTCGCCCACATGCTTGTCCCCGAAGAGGGGAGGTCGTAGTCGGCCGCTTCGTCGTGGATTTGCGTGCGGCGCGCATTGTTGGCTTGGAAGGTGAGGAGCTTGTCGCGGTGCGCTTTGGCGGCGTCCTTGGCGGCTGCGGAGCTGGAGTCTTCGTCTTCGGACGCCGGGGTGGAGGAGAGGGGGGAGGGTTTGCTTGAGCTTGTTTGGGAGAGGAATTCGCGGCCGGTGAAGGCGCGGGCTTTTCCTGAGGCCACTTCGGCGCGCTTGTGCGTGGCGTTGTTGGCTTTCATTTTCTCCTCGCCGCGCTCGTCTTTGAGAATGCGGAGGACTTTGGTGATTTCGTCCGAGGAGATGATGGGCGTGTTGCAGAAGGTGCATGGGCCGAGGCCTTGCTTGAGGCAGATGACTTTGCCGCACGACATGCAGTTGGGCGCGATCTCGAGTAGGGGGTGGCGTGTCGCCATGCAGTTGCATTGTCGCTTTTTGAGGTCTGCGGGCGAGTCTGAGGCGAGAGAGGGGTTTGTTTGGATTTCTAGCGAGCGGATGGCGGAGTCGAGATCGGAGAGGGCGGTGGAGGCGCCGTGCATTGCTGTGCCGCCTGAGATGTTTACCTTTGTCTTTGGCGCTGGGCTGCCGTTCCTTGAAGAGGACGCGGAGCTCTTCTTCGCGGGCGGTGCAAGAGCATCAGAAATCAACTGTCCAGCGGCCGAAGGCGGTGGTCGAGGAGACGGTTTCGTGTTTGGTGCCGCCGTGTCTGTGATGAGAGGCATTTGCGTCGCATCAGGTTTCTCGCGAAGAGCCAAGTTGTCCGCCACCTGCTGCTTGTGACTCTGCCTGGGAGGCTTTGGTTTGTACTCGTCTTCATCCTGGCGTTTTCGATAGGCGCCGCTCACGTTCCCATAGTCCTCGATCTGCCGTGCCGGAAGCGCATGGATGTTCGCCTTCTTCTTCTTCTGTCTAGGATTTGCTCTCGGTACATCTGCCCCCGACGCCGGCGATGCTGTGCGCGGCGTAGCATTGTTTGAACGACCGCTCTGCTGTGCTGGCGGTTTCGGTGCTGCATCGCCTGGTGGTTTCTGACGCCTCATGTTGAAGCTTGAGATGAACTCGAACGCCTGCGGTGAGTCTCCGAGCATGTTCTTCAGGTGCTCGGCCGCTACATCCTTCGGCAGAGTGTCCGTGTATGTGATGATTTGCTTCAAGCTATCTTCGTCCAGCGGTAGCAGTTGCTGCAAGCGAGGAACAGCCCATGTTTCCAGAGAGGCTGCCATTTTGGATTCGAGTCACAAAATACCCTGTGATGTTTCTGTCAGAATGGGTTGTGTCTCTTTCACAAGACCCGACGTCGCAATTTTGTGAACTCACCTTAACGACTCGAACACTTCGTCATACTCTCTCAGCTTTCCACATGAAGTGGTGACGCTGTCTCTCGTGCCGCCCCACAAGCGCGCGTAGGGCCGTCATGCCGCAGCCGCGCGAAAGCCAAGTTCCTCACAATCATCCAGACCAGTGAGGCGGTCCTCGGTCCCAGAGATCGCTCCCGAAAGAGGGACGGTCCGAGAAGCCTCCAGCCTCAATTATTGTTTATGTCGACTTCGACTTCACGGACGTTGAAGACGGTGTTGTCGCAAGTTGTCGCAAGTTGCGGAGACTGAAGGTGGAGGTGTGGGATCAAATGGAAGTTCGAGGTCGTTGGTTTTCGCATACATCTTACAGTTTTTAAACTAGCAATTACTCTCTCTCGACTTCCAAAGACCAACCGATTCTCCGACCGGGTTCTCAGGTTTGAATCATTCGTTCTGGATATAGCCACAGCTCAAGCTCTCTCAGCGACAAGAGCGGTGGCGAAGGACGCTTGGAAAACAGATAGAAATTCGAGAAAGCCACCAAAAGCATAAACGCCTTGCAAGAAAAAGTCAAGTCCCAAAGTGTTAGCAATTCTCTGAAACGCATCGTTCGGCAGTATTAGGAAGCGTATCATGCGACCGGCTCCTTGGGCTGCATGATGGCGAGAAGAAGCTCGTCGTCTGTCTGCGTCTGAGCATCCTTCATCTCGCCGTTTCTCTCGCGAATCTTCGGCATCCCATCGCTCATCACGGACATGTCTCCGTCTTCTTTTGCTACGAAGTCCGTTTTGAGTTAGTAAGAGTGAACTATACGAAGTACGTCTCTATTTTTACTCACCAACTGAAGGCGTGAGGACTGCGGGATCTGGATAGGCGTATTGTCCGTCGCGAGGCAACGAGGCCTGGACACCGGGATTGGGTGGAGGGAGTGTCGGGGTGTGCGGCTCGTCGGTGGGCCTCTTACGGTTTGGATCGCCGGGCTGGCCTTGCATCTGGGGAGGAGTGCCTTGCTGTGGTGGTTGAGGATACACAGGCTGTCCCGGTTGTTGCTGGTAGCCTGGAGGAGGTGGCGGATACTGGCCGGGCTGCTGTTGACCTTGCGGATAGGCATCACGTTGTTGCTGTTGCTGCTGCTGTTGTTGGTTGTGGGGCAGCGGTTGACCGTAGGCCCCTTCTGGAGCGTTAGTCAAGGTTATGTCCAATTCCTAGGCAATATAGAGTCTTACCGTAGAGCTGAGCGTTGGGTGGAGGCTGCTGTCCACGCCAGACCGTGTGTGCTGGAACAAAGGCCTGCGTCTGGGCCGAGACGGGAGTGAAGACACATTCTTGGGAGAAGCGTTGGCAATTTGTGCAGCGTCCGTCCTCGGACTGATCGAAGCCGGAGCAGCGAATCTGGCGACGCGTCAATACAAGCTCTCATGCGACGCGCGCTGGCATGCAGGTATTGCGCGTATTTATGGTTGTATGCGACGCGTCATTTATAGACCGTATCGCATTGTTGTTGAACGTACCTTCCTTCTCCTACAGTATCGGCATGCGATGGCGGTCCTCTGGCGCGGCGCGGGCTGAGCGGGTGCGCCGTATCCCATCGGCGGGCCGTAGGCCGGGTACATTTGAGCGGGCGGCGGTAGGGAACGGTACGGGTCCTGCATGACGGGCTATATAAATTGTTAGCATTTCAAGATCGCAGATGAGTTTACAACATAGCACATACTGGATGCTGAGGCTGCGGTGGGACTGCTTGTGAGAGTGATGGAATCTGCTTGGTCGCATCAGCATTAGCGTCCTCGGATGCCAGCTGCGCGAGCTGGGGATCGATCGCGCCCATTTTGACGATGATGAGCGGGCTCGCTTTTTCGGGATATCGCTCGACTAGAGGATGGGGAAGAAGGTGTGCAATGTTGTGGGGAAAGAAGGAAATGTTCACAGTTACGCAGCATGCAGGCTTGGTCTTGGCGGGGCACTTACTTGATTGGGCCGGGGTGCATACTGGCCATTCTGAGGCTGCGGCGACCATGGCTGCTGTTGAGGCTGCGGCGGAGGCTGCTGTTGTTGCGGTTGTTGCGGCGGAGGCGGTTGTTGTTGTTGCTGAGGTTGTTGCGGTTGCGCAGGTGGCGGTGCCTGAGAAGTTGGAGTCTGCTGCTGCGGTGGTGCAGGCGGCGGGTTCGGGTTCCATTGCGGAGTGCCAGCTGGTTGCTGGTAATTCATGTTGCTCATGATGGTGGCGTGCGACCAGGCGACGACGCGGAACGCGACGAGAAAAGGCGCGGCGCGGTGCAACAGGCCAAACGATCTATATGATTGTCGATAAAATGTCCAGCGCGCAAGGGCAGATGCAGGCGTGACGGTGTTGATCGAGTCGTACAGGGACGGAAGCGCGGACTGGCCCGTAAGAGGCGCGGTATTTCAATGCAAGACACGAGCCAGTAAAGCAAAGCAGGCTGCAAGTGGACGATGCAAGCAGGCAGGCAGGCGAGCAAGCAATCAGGCAAGCAGGCAGATAGGCGAAGGGCGCGCGTGTAACAAGTGGTGGTGGTGGTGGTGGCGGCAGCAGTTGGCAGCTGAGAAAGAAAAAGAGAAGAGGAAGATGACGCGGGCGTAGGATGACGATGATGCAGCAGCAGCTCGCAAAGTGAAGCAGAGGGTCAGCAGTAGCGCACCTCTCACTTTTGCACGCACACCACAAACTCTGTCTTGTCGAGTAGCGGTTTGTTTGTCGCAGACGTTTCACGCGTGCAGCATCAGTCGGGGTTCCCAAGAGGTTGGTAAACGACGCGGGAGGGAAGAAGGCAGTGGGGTTGGCGAGGCGCTGGCTTCTTCCTTAAGGCGCACGCCCGTCCGACGGCAAGAGCCACGGCGAGATGGCACAGAGACTTTTTTTCCGCCGGTCTGCTAGCGAGCCGACGCAGCGCTCCGCTCCTCTGACGACCGCCCTTGAGCTAGCCCTGGCTCACGCCTGGAGCAAGTGGTGCGATGAGAGCGGCTTTCTGTGTTCGTGCTCTCCTTCCTTCGACGCTGACGCTACTGTACAGTAGTCTGTACTTTGCGCGTGCGTGCCAACGTACAGTAGCCTAGCTGCCGAGCTGCAGTGGCGTGAACGGCTCGCTGGCTGTTGGCGACGGGGCCCACTGCTGCTTAGCCTTTCGCTTACACGCGTTGAAATCCCGAGCTTCCCGTCCGGCTCTGCAAATGGAGGCCTGTTGCGAGTTAGCCTGAACGACGACGACCTGGGTATATCTGGTTCGCAACCCACCTCAAACGTGGCGACTTGTGTCAGATTGTGCTCTTCTGCGATTTGATTCGTCGAAAGTGGATCGACACCGGTGGTCGAAGCAAAGGTAAAGACGGTGGGAATGATGCCGCTGGAAGAGGCCGGCGGTCGAGCTGACCTCCACTGAAATTAATGGAACTGCTCTCAACCAATCATAAAATTGAGAGTGCTTGAGATCTGCGTCTTCGGCCGGACAGCGCGCAAAGGCCCGCAGTACACGCCTCGCCACCCAAGCGTCGCGTGGCCTCCCTGCTTAGTTCGGCCAACCCTGGTTGTCGGCGGAGGATATCCAGGCGTACGCAGCCGAGATAGCGAGGACACCCTGTAAAGCAGTAGCGTGCTGCTTCTTCGCCAGTCTCGTATTGCCAGTCACCGCCCCCTTCGTGTTTGGTGCCGGTGCCCGCTCCGCTTCGTTGCAAAGTTGCGAAGATGTATGCAGTACACAGAAGGGCCTTTTTGCTTGAGGTATCAAAAAATTGCACCGTAGTGGCTCTGAGGTGGCAGGAGTCGCAAATGACCTTCCTGTTTCCCTTCCGGGCAATAGATCCGGGGCTGGAATAGAGTTACTATGATATTCTGAGACGTTTATCTGACATCATGCTGGCAAGGATGCTTGCTTTGAAAAGATGAATGGAGATGCAGATTTACAGTCTAACTCACTTTTTTGGGCCTCGGAGCCGACACCACAACCTTGGTCCTGATTCAATTGTCCCGAGGTGTATATCTGGGTGTTGGCACGCCGGCTGTTCTGTTTGTTGTCCAAGAGGTGAGGTCCGGAAACGTGCCTTCCCTCGACGGGATGAGCCGATGCGAACCACTTCAATATCAAGATATCGGAGTTGCTATTCTGGAGTTGACCTTGTTCTATCAATTGAGTATACGGGACAGCATCAATGGCATGCAGAAGGCTCCTGGAGTGGATCGGAATGGTGGTCGTTCGAAGATGAGAGCCGTGCGCACATGTGAACCTTCCAACACCACGAGCAGACCCATCTGGCAGATCTTATACACTATAACGAAACAACAGCATGCCTTCTCTCTACACATGCGAAGTTGCACACGCATCGACGAAACAGCGTCTGCATGCCCGTCGTGGTACCGTCGGCATATACCAGCAATGCTATCTGTCACATTTCATCGCATTCTCGATCCCGAGCCTGCCACTCTGGAGCCAAAACCTACTTGCTCCAACCTGTTTGTTGCACATACTCGCCTGCAAAACAGGCGGTATCGGCACGGCGCGTTGACACTTTCGTGCGCAATTCAAACGCAGGGTGTGGATAGCCGCGCCGATGCATCTTGAAAACTCCACGTCACGGACCTTGTGGAACCTGTGCATATACCCGTAGATGTACATAGTACACTCTACTGCACATACCTGCAGGCGCCATCGACACTTCCTTGCCTCGATGACGGCTGTGCACCAAACGCGCAATTGTCGCTGATCATTTGGTGCCACCCTCGTCCTTCAAGACGGCAGCTCGGCTTTGCGTCGCGACACCCAGTGGCTCACGCCCAGCAAGGGCCGATTTATATGCAGGAAGAAGCTATAGCAAAGACCATCGCGGCGGCAGCGGTTGGGGAGCTCGAACTAGTGACAGGCATCATTGCTAAACGTTATCACTGCGATCGATGCCTGCTCGTGCCGATGTTGAAGAGCATCGCTACCACGCAACTGGATCGCTACACAAGCGCCATCATCAAATGCACGCGCAAGGCAACATCGCTGTTCAACCGGTTCTGCGTCTGGATTCCTGTCGTTCGTAGTTGGCGTTGTTGCGCACAAACACTGCGGCGCGCTGACGGCCGGTGCGGGCCACGCCTGCGCAGAACTGGCGAGCTGTGCGAGTCAGCCATCTGCAGCAGACCGCTCTATTGCAGACGCCAGTCTGCTCCGTATGTCCTCGAGGCAGCTGGACCCTCCTTTGCAGCCCTCGGACCGGAGCCAATGCAGAGTGCACGGCTTAAAAGCACGCAAAACAACGGTACTTTAGACTTCATGGCCGAGGTCAATATAACGGAAATAACCGCGAGTCAAGCCAAGTCAGCAGCTCTGCTGGCAAGTGCAACATCGTTCCACACTCCTTCTCACACCTCCCAGCGGAGAGTTGTCAAGGATGATGACGGGGTCCCGCTAAGGGTCGCCAGCAGACGTTCATGACGCCGCCACGCGATCGAAAAAGGCGCGGCGGAGCGGCACGGAGGCCGAAGGTAGAGAAGATCAAGAGAAGCGGCTGGTGGCGTAAGGCAGGGGTGGCCTGTTGCATATGCTGCAACTATCATTCTGCAGCGGCATCGACCGATGCGCCACCCGCTTCGGCAACAGTGCACACCGGTCTCAAGTCACCTGACCTGAAAGTCATGCAGGTATCCGTCGTGCCCGCCCGGCTAAACGACTTGCAGCAAGTGCAGCATGAGATGTCGAGCTTAGTCCGACAACCCGCGGCTCGCCAATTGGTGCCTCGAGTGCTCATTTCGCATCGCCCGCCGTCAGCAATATGGGCGCCGCACACACGCAGAGTGCATTGCATAACTGGCATGGTGTTGTTTCTGAATGCGAGGGTGCTGTATGCGTTGTCAGTACCTCTGTTTGTTGTGGTGTGCCACCTCCATTCTTCAGCCCGCCAACGTCGCAAGCACATGCACTCCTCAACGCAAATGGCCATATCTGACGTGTTTGTTCCCGCATGATATGGGCTGATCAGCTCGGCGTGGTGTGGCATACTAATCCTGCTATCGCTGGCGCTCCTTGACATGCAGGAGGGCTGGGAAATTTTGTAATATGCTGAGATCGGCACGAACATCCAACCATGCGCTGTACTAACTTATGTGCGGCTCCGTCATCTCACGCCCTCGAGGTGTCTAATTGCATCGACTCGGGGAGTGTGAAAAAACAAAAACAAAAATAAAAAATAAACCATGGTTGGCAAGGGAAGTTCAATATGCATTGTGTGGTTACCCGCCTGCGATATGATAATAATCGACAAGACATAGGTACAACACCTCTTGACACCATCATTTGAACCTGCCAGCCTCTCGAATTGGCGAGATTCACCGTGACTGGGGATGCCTTGAATCGTCTCATTACAATAATGAGACAGTAAACAGCAGGCATGTCAAAGCTTAATGTGTCTCACTATAGTTGGCCGTTGTAGGATCGTAAGGGTTTGATACACGTGAGCTGTACCACCATCACCAACTCATCACGGACCAACAAACAGCGCACGCGTCTCGATTACAGCCACCTCTAGCCTTGCGATGCGTCACTTTCATCCCCAGAGGAAGATTCTTCAGAATCGTCCTCATCACTCTCGGATTCTGGATCATCGGGCATCACCACAGAGTTGAGGTATGTGATCTGCGGAAGAAGGAGGTTAGCGATCACACGGCTACTGTTGCACGATTCAACAATCGATGGATCATTTTTCTTTTGTCGCCAAGACACAACGCTCTCACGCGACTTGCCAGCCCAGGACCCAGAGAAGATCTCTCAACCAATCCATCCTGGCATTTTCAATTTCGCGACGAGTCGTTGGCTGCTGCTGTCAACGTCTATTCGCGGCTCTTTATGCCCTTGCAGCGGCACGCGAGACGTGAGCATCAGCAGCCAACTTTGACTTTGCTGCGTGCCATGGTAATGGTGGGGGAAACGTGGTTACTACTCACAAAGGGTTTCAGGCAGCCGAGTAGCTCCGAAACGCGATCGAGGCCACCCGCGCCAACAACCTCGTCTTCGGTCAGACTTCTACCAATGGTGAAGTTCCTCAGCCGCAACAAATCAATGTCTGGATGGTCCGCGTCGTAACCCTAGGATCCCTCGTCAGCTTCTGTCAATAGCGCGTGACTGGCAACCAAAGCAATGAAGTTCCGTCAAGCGTGAGGGTGTGAGCTCAAATTCGCGGGTCGATGAATGGAGAAAGCCGCCCTCGGTGATATGTGCGGATCGTGATAGCCACAACTTGGTGCTATGATGTATGGGGTACATGTGCCGCAAACCGGAGGGCTGCAGGAACTTGCAAGCATCAGGCATCAAGGACCTGGGATCGCTTCGACTGCACGGATGCTGGCAAAGGAACGCGCCGTGGACGGCGGGCAAGCGCCGGGACCCGAGTCGTTTGAGTTAGAGCCGGCTGTTCCAGTACCAGACTTCGCAGTACCCAAGTTGAGATTGCGCAGCATTCCAGTTGAGCGACCGGTTGGAAGAAGTTTTGCCGCCATGTGGGCAGGCGTAGGCTTGGTGGCTCCGCGAAGACGTCGGGCAGCCCAAGAGACGCCGCGTATGTATCGCAGCGTGTGGGTAGCGTTGTTGACGAGGGCGTCGGACGCGCATGTCAGGGATGAGGTCGCAATCGATCATGAGCCGTTTTGCCTAGGATCCTTCTGGGCAGCGGCAGGAACCCCCTGGAAGGCCCGTCGCCGCTGCGGGCGGGTGTGAATGGCAAGAGCGGGATGCATCCCCAGGAAGAAGCCTAGGGGACCCGACCGCTCTGACAGACGAACCAAGTCTTGAACGTGAGCAACAAGTGCAGTCCAGGCAGCCCGCCGTTACTCGGGAAGTACCTGCAGGTGCAAGATGCAGTTGCTGGTCAATTCCTTCCGATGCGAAGCCCAACGATGCTGGTCATTGTGAAGTGAAGCACACACGGTCGGAAGAGAACGCTTCGCATCACCGAACAGCATCCTCGAGATCATCGACACGCGTGTTAGAAGGGGCCTCGATCATCCACAGCGGATGCTCACGTTCACAATGCATACTGAATGCCTCGCATCGTGCTCAAGTCGAGCGAATGCAGGGGCCGTTCACACAACCGGTCGGCCCTTTCCATTCACGACCCCGACGCTTCAAGACATTCGACGGCGAGACGAACACGAGCATATTCCTGATGCTGCGAACAAATACAAAAGCAAGGAAAATACTTGAATAACTCACCTTCGGACGCGTTTTCAATGCATTGCTTGCGTTGGCAGCCACGAAGGCCTCGACCACCTTGACGTCGTTCTTGGGCGCTCCTTTGAGGAACTCTTTGCGCAGCTTCTCATCCAGAAGGACGTCTTTCAACTGACGCGAGCGTCGGTCAATGGCGCGGCGCATGGTCGCTGTCGGAGCGGCCTCTGGGTGCCAAAGTCCACCACCTGTCCAGACTTGTCAGCTGGTTTCCAGTGCTGACGCACGAGCTCAGTCTCTGTCGAACAATAGCTATCTACAGCAAGCAGTAGAACCATTCCAGGAGAACCGCGATGACTGCGCGTGATCTGCTGGCTTTTCAATAGCCACACCGAATCCACGAGCTGTCGTAGCCGCGCCTCGAAGAAGCCACCTACAACAGGACTGTGAATTCGTAGAGGTAGAGATAGCGACATTCAATGTGCGCAAGTGCCTTTGACGGGTAGATCAAGGCAAGCAGTACTCTCAAAGAGGTATTGACAACACCAAGTGACATGTAGCGCTGCGACACGCCTTCGCCATGCAGTGCCCGCCTTGTGACGAACACCTTGTCGCTCTCCAGCATCGATGATCACATGCTCGCAATTTGCTACCTGATCATATTCACTGATTCATCTAGAGTCTGGTGAGATCCCTCGCCGTAGCTGTTTGGCCTACATACAGCGGTAGACATGTAGTAGTAACAGTGCAGCTTGGCTCGAATCCACCGAGGTGCACGTGACAGAAAGCAAACATTCACTTACCGACGAAGGTCTCTTCCGGGGAGACCTGCACGTAGTAATGAGCATACGGGCCTTTCCGCCCAGTGCGGGACCTGCAAGTGGACTCTTAGCGAGGTTCACTGATGGCGTAACACTTTGACTGGGGTAGAGGGGCATACCATGCAGCTGAGAAGAAGGGCTGTGACGGCGCGTGCGTTAGCGGAAAACATGCAATATGTGTGTATGTAAAGTAGCGCACGGCTTCATGCGGCACGCTGCACGTCTCCTGTGGGAGGGGCGAGGCGGTGACCGATACGCCCGCGGGCCGAATGCCTAGCACCAAGTAGAAAGGAACATACCTTGTATGGGGTGGGATCTTTGGAAAACCGCACGTCGCGATAAATGCGGAAGATCTGAGCCGTCAGTGAACACCCTCCCTCTCCAGCCGATGAGGTGCAGACAGTGACAACTCACAACGTCCTTCACCGGCAGCTCTGGCACGGTGTCGTCGATCTCAACGAGTCGCTCGGTTAGCTTTTCCACAAATGAAAACCAGTCTTTCTCAGACTGCCTGAAATCGGGATCGTGCACTGCTTCTGAATTAGTCTATTGCAGGATGAAGGAATGCCGTAGTGGTGTGTCGCACAGCACACGGGCGACAGCATGAGCTAAACATCACGGGACCAAAGAAGCTGGGTGCAGGAATTTGATGGCTCTCAACTCGCCCATGTGCAGTCGGGAGGTTTGGTAATTTGTACAACCGCAGGGACATCACTCACTAACATGCAGGCTTATCAAGCATCTGGCAGAGGATTTCAGGTAGCCACCAAATTGTGATGGACATGCACAGAGAAGAAAAGAGATGGAGCGGAGAAGGAAGGGTACTCACTTTTCAGCCATTCCCGGTTGTTGTTGCCCTTGAGATCCTTGAGGAAGAGTAGAGTATTCGGATGGATCGTATCGTCGCTGTATGGCATTTTCCTGCCGGTCTAGCCTTTGGTTTCTTGATGATGACTTGTTGGCCTGGTCCAAGCCCAGTCTTGACGCCTTCACGCCACAGCTCACCACCGCCGGAAGATTTTGTAGACGTAATCGCTCCAGACTTCTTTGAGGTGGACTTTCTGCGTGACTTTGGCTCCTCGATCTCACTTTCGTATTCACCGTCGTTGTCGTCTTCATCATCGTCCCCATGCTCTGAGTCAGCTGCTGAGCCATAAGCTGAGAGGTCATCCTCTGGGGCGGACGAAAAGTCTTCGTCCTCGTCCTCGTTGGCGTTGTCCTCTGACAGATCTTGGTCCTGTTCGTTGGCCGCCTTTGGGAAATACTGGCTCTTTGTCGGTGTAGCCTTCTTCGTCTTGGACTTTTTGGTGTCTGTGCCCGGTAGTGATGTATTGGAAGCAGCACGCTTATGAGCGGGCGGTGCGATGCTTGCCGTCCCAGCGGAGAGTCGCTGCGATTTACGAGCCATTTTCGACAAGTGATCCGTTGGTATTGTAGACGTAGACTGTGTTTTGTTCGATTAGCCACCACAGCCTGTGTTCCTTTTGTCCAGAATGTTGAGAAAGCCGCGCAGTCGTGTGTTTGGTCTTCCAAGGATGAGTCTGCTACGCCAAAGCTTTCCAAATCAATATCCAAAGATTCCAGTCCCTTTCAAGTGAGAACCAAGCTTGATTTCCAGATGACGATGTTCGACGAGCGAGGTTGGGCGCGCGGTTGGCCACCATCCGTGGCAAGCAGGCAAGCAAGCGCCAGCGCGGCAAAACAGCCGCCAGCCGCCAGCCGCGCGCGCCTATTGTTCACTAGGATTAAAAAGATCAGATCACACATGTACGACGATCACAGACAGCGAAAATTCATGACACAGTACAAAGGCTTTGATTACCAGAAACATCACTGCAGAACAACAGACTTCGCCAACGATGGCTGCGACATTTCAAACTAAAAAGCAAAAAATCCTGCAACAGCTGGAAATTCCAAATGAGGATTACACAGATCTCTCACCCAAAGGCTCTGTGGACGAGGCAGTGCGAGAGCTCGTAGACGATATCAACAAGCAAGACGGCTTTGTGACGACAAGCAGCTGCTCGGGGCGTGTGGCCGTTTATCTCGAGGGAATCTCAAAACGAGCCCGTCAAGAAGACAACCGAGAGGACGAGCCTTCTGGAATCGCATCTGGTGGCAAGGGAGGAGGGCAGTGGCTTTATGTTTCTCACGACCCTCCGGACCTGTCAAATGCATCTGAGAGTGGCGCGGTATGCTCGCTGCTCAATCTGCCCCAAGGAGGAACGCCATCGAGTCCATCCAAGGCTGAGAATGTCCGCTTCGTACGCCTCAAGTTCGAACCACTGGTAAGGATAGACCTTGAGATTTCTCAACCCTTCTTGCATCTATACTGTCATACATAATACCGAGTCATATATTTACTTTTCTTAGATCCTTCACATCCTCACCGCATCCCTATCCCACGCTCAACAAGCCCTCTCAGCAGCGCTCACATCCGGTTTTCGCGAAAGCGGGATCAGCTCGATCACGCCGGACGGCAACGTGATGGTCGCCGTGCGGACAGCAGGGCTTGCCTTCGACTCCATCGTGGCGTATCTGGACCCATCTGGCACGGTCACGCCCATGGTTGAGGAAGGCTACCTGCGAACTTTGCTGCAAGTGGCCAATGAGCGGTTTGAGGTGAATGCCGAGAGGAAGCAACGCTTTCAGGAGGCGCTCATGCATGCCATTACCGGTGGCGGCAAGGCTGGTCGTGAGAGTAAGGAGGGCTGGGAGCCGGCCGAGCAGAGACGGGAGAGGAAGCGAGCGGAAGGTCTGAAGAAAAAAGCCGAAATGCAACAGCAACGGCTGGCTTCGAAGGATGAGGGCAAGGACGACGATGTGCTCGATGATGCAGACTTGACTTTGAATGAGAAGTGAGGAAATTTTGGCACGCAGATCTACGTGCGATTGTGATGCTAGTAAGCTAAGCTATGCTGATGAGAAGTACGTCTAATGATAATGACTTTAGCACTCGTTGATCCCTCCCATTGCTTGCATTCATGTAGTGAATCGTGCATCAATCACGCTTTCTTGCTTCGTGTTCGCTTCGCTACACCTTCTGCGCTAGAAGTGTGGTCCTCATCTTTAGAAACGATGACTGCATCATCAGAAGTAGAGCTCGAGCGAGAAGGGGCATCATCATGTGAGTTTCCTCATCCTTGTCCGCCTTGCGTTTGCTGTCAGAAGGTACGATCTTCCTGATAGTGATCGCAAAAATGCTATCGGGGTCCTTTGCAGCCTTAGCTTCGAGAGAGTTCTCGTCCTTCTTGTCGCTCTTCTTCTCATCATCGAACTTCTTCTCACTCGTCTCATTTGGCCTTGAGAGCCCAATGACTTCGTACTTGAGGTAGTCTAACCAGCTCTCGGGAGGCTTCTCATCCTTCTTGCTCTCGTCCTCACTCTTCCCCCTGTCTTCATCCTCTTCAGCTGCCTCCCCACTCACGGCCTCAGTGTAGTTCCACATCTGCCTGAGCTCTCCTCTTACCAATCCAGTGGTCCAGATACTGATGAGCACGCCTGGTACGAGGTAAAGTAGCGCAGGCTGAGCATGTTGCCACACGCTCATGACAACGAGAGTAGCGATCATCCCTCCAACGTAGCCCACCAGCGAGGCGAGGAAGTATGGCTTCGGGAAGGCAGCAGTCGTCAAAGACGCTGGCAAAGAAGAGCCTCCCAAGCCCAAGGTCCAAATACGCGAGCCCCAGTGACCAGTCACATTGTGGTAATCGGCTTTGATGACTTCCTCGCCTGCCTTCCCGTCCTTATCGACTTTGGCAGCAGTCTTTTGTTTCTTGAGGTAGTACATGTGCAAGTCGAATCGCAACGCAAGCCCGATCATCAAGCCGGGAAGCACAATGTCGCCAAGTCCAAGCATGCTAAAGCTCTTCACAGGCGGTTTGCCCTCAGCGCCTGGCTCGTCTGGCCTCGGGAACAGGAGCTTGATGGGCTGATCGAGGTTCTTGGCAACCGTGACCATCAGAGGCGTGAAGAACACAGCCCAAATATCGTAGAAGAAGAGGCCGGATAGGATGAGAGATCCGGTCGCGAAAGTCGTGGGGCTCATGACTTGTAGAGCTGTGTAGGACACAGCGAATCCTTGCAGGTTTGTGAGCCACCATGGCTTGTCGATGAAGTGATTGTACCCAATGGCTGCAAGACTGGCAAATGCTGCGACGACGTTGAGCAAAGTCATCGGACCGTCGACTTCCAGCATGCCCTTGATGTAAGCCACGAAGGCATACTTCTGCCTGGGAATGGACCTCAAAGACCATAGCCCACTAGCGATCGGTCCAGACAAGGGCAGAAGGCCAAGGATCCCTGGCAATGGCGAGGTTCGGGTCTCCTGTATTCCAGTGCCACTGATAGCCTTACGCTCTTTGCCGTCAATCCTCCAGAGCTTGCCTTTATGCGAAAAGTAGGTAGGGAACAGCACACTGAGCGTAAGCGCCGCGGCATCATTTAAGATCTTTCCCACGCTGAAGATTCCCACGCCTGAAAAGTACCATCCAAGAATGAGGTTGATGGGGTCCGCGCCATACTGCTTGATCAACCAGTACAGTCCTCCCAGCACGGCACCAGCTGTTATGGGAAGAACGACAGCATCCTTGGGGCTTAATCCTTCCATCTTCTGCTCTGGCTCGTCCTCCTGGTCGTCCTCGTCATCCTCTTCTCCGTCACGTTTCCTTGCTCCTTTCTTTGGTTTGGCGGCTGTTGATGGACGACTGAGCGATGCAAACGAGCCAGTGACGATCGGAAATAGCGCGGATAGAATGAGGTGGATGTAGAGAGGAAGCATCGGCTTCATCTGTTCGAAATAGAATGCCGCGATGTCCATTAGGCTGCCCTCGGGCGGCGTGGTGGAAGCGTTCATGATGGCTGCTATTGTTCCAAGGGACTTTCGTTTGTGTACGAAGTGTAGCTACGCGTGGTCGGATTGAGCGTTTAGTAAAAGAGGGGTGACATGTCGTCGAATGCTGACTGCAGTAATTCACAAAGCCATCGCAGTGAACGAGTGGTCTGTAGGAATTCAAGAACAGGTGTCGTTCATTCACGTGGCTCTTCTTTGGAAAACACCTTGTTTGCCTTTCGTCACAGCTCAAACCCCACAGATCCGCACGGACGGGATGATTGTGAAGCTTGATGAATGGCGAGAACGGTGAAGACAGTGAAATGCAAGGCTTGATTTGAGACAGAACTGGTAAATGTAGATTTGATAAAAAGGAAGAGAATCATTGAATGCTAAACCTCTCTTCCGTAGTATTTTATCATCATCGCAAATCAATCTAGTCAATAATGGCTGATTCCTTTCACAGCTTCTCTGCCAAATCACTCTTGCTTGGTCTTTTTCTCTCCAGCCATGAGACTCAAAAAGATACCCCAACCGACACCAATGATACTTCCAAACACCATACGCTGCTCGACAGGAACCAAAGTCAAACTGATAATGCTGACAAGAGGCCACAGCTTCTGGCCCGCAAAGACCAGCGGCCAGAAACCCGTCTTCGTCTGTTCCCAACCGCTCTCCAAGCTCTGTCCTCGCAGCATTGCGATTCCCATGATGAACATGATCGTGTTCACGGCAGCGCCAACAGACTGATCCAGTATGAATTTGATGGCGGTGTTGCTGATGCTCAGCTGCTGCTTGGCTTTTTTGGGGTTTGGCGCGGATTTGGAAGTGACCGCTGCTTTGTTGACGTCGCGGGTCTGAAGACCTGTCTTTTCTGTTGCGGTGCTCTGCCCGTCACCGTTCATCTACGAGCTTTTCCTTCTCGCAGGAGTCAAGCTCTCGGTATATCCAGGAAATGTAGCCTCGAGCCATGCTTGCCACAGGTAGTTTGGAGGGCATGAGATGATTGAGAAGGCCACGAATACCATGAGCTCCTGAGTCTCAACGCTGTATGGCACCTGTGATTATCAGTGGTAGGTCGACATTTGCATGGTAGAAACGACTAACTCCAGACTGCCAGCATCCAATCAGCTGGCCGAGAACATTGCTGAGCGCGCCTAAGAAGGTGGACTGGATCGTGGCTTTGACGATAGGCGACTCCATTATAACTCAAATGTCCGTGGTGTATGTATAGTCTTGTCTTCTAGGATCCAGTATGAAAAACCGATATGTGTTGACACATCCACTGCCAAGTCAGACTCCTCCTGCGAAATAGAGATGCTAAGGTAGGATGATCCTATAGCATGTGTTTCGACTTTTTGTATTGATTGCCCGACCTGTGCGATGACGTGTCCTTGTTCGTTCGCTTGCTCGCTTGCTGGTGTCTAGCACATGTGCTGTCGCCGTACAGTCTACATTCCAGATGCACAACATAGACTGCTTGAGTACCTATGTTACATGTGGATGACATATAGCTGAACTCAGTTCGTTCATATACGGCTTTCGACTCCAACTTCCCCATTGGGCACTTGTATCGGTTTATCGGGTAGGTTAGCGGGAAACCTTCACAAACGCCCCCCGCTGCAGCTTGTACCTTCCTTGATAGCTAGTGATATGGCTACAGGCACATGTAAGTACATAAACATAATGTTCGGTGAGAAGTCCGCCCTCAAAATCATTTACTGCCGCCAGTCCATTCGAGAGTTTGAAGCGTCTCGTACTGCCAATTCATCAAAATGCCACCCAAACGCAAACCCACTCTCCTCTCCATAATCCTATCAAGCGAAAACATCAATCAACTCACGAATACTCTTTCAACCCAGCCAGGCATCGACGCCACGCTCGCAACGATTTGCTACACTTCCCTCTTCCTGTCCACCCAACTCCCTCTCATCAAAACAACAATCAGGCCATCGCCAACCCCAACAAAGTCAACCCCAACCCCACCATCACCACCTTCAAACCCGGCTCTCAAAAATCTCTATACCGCCCTAGAAGACCACCGCATCTTTTTGCGCCTCTTCGGCCTATTCCCACTCTACACCTCTATACACGCAGCTTTCATGACACCCCACCGCGACCCACTCGTCAAAACGCTCCTCTACGCCTCCTTGCTGTCCGGCACAGCTTTCCAAGTCCTAGAAAACGTCGCGCTGCTGACGCAGAAAAGCGTGCTGCGAGGGCGGATTTTCCGGAATTGGGAGAATTGGTGTTGGCTTGTGAGTAACCGGTTTTGGCTGGCGCAGTTGGTTTTCGAGGCGGGGAGGCTGGGCACGGTGGCGCAGGTGGGGTGGAGGGAGGAGTTGGGTGCTGAAGCCGTGGTGAGCGAGAAGGATGCTGACGAGGTTGCGGTGCAGAGCGCCGAACTGAAGAGGAAGTGGTGGCGTGAGCTGTATGTGACTCTCGCCTCGATTCCGTTGGCTGTTCATTGGAGTTTCGAGGAGGGGAAGAGTCCTGTTAGTGAGGTCTTGTTTGCCGCGTCCGGAGTGGTTTCGGGCGTTGTTGCGCTGAGGGATGCGTGGGACGAAGCTGCTGTCGTAGAGTAGAGTAAGCTAAACGCGAGGTCAATACCAGGTCTTGCAGTGTAGCGGATGTTCATTTTGAAATGCTGATGGTACAACTTTCTATTTACATTAATTGCAAGGCTGGAAATGCATCAGAACTGTCTATCATGGCTAGGTTAAAACATTCGCGTGAAAGTCGAAATTTTAGATCTTCTCCGCCAACCTGTCCGGCAGGATGCGGTCTTCGAACTTGCGCATGAGCTTGGTGGTCTGCTCGGCCAGGGAAAGAGTGAGGATCTATTGGTAATGTTAGTAAGCCACGCGATTGACATGAATCGAATGTAGACATACCGTGTGGGGTAAGATGCGAGCCAAATGCGCGAAGAAGCCCTTGTACACCGCAAGAGGACCTTCCGTCTTCACCGTTCTGATCAAGCAATCAAGCGCGCCGCCGTAAAGGTTGCCGGTCTGGTTGTACATGCGGCTCATGACAGTGTCGGGAGGGTGCATGACGCAGCACACGACGAAACCAGAGCAAGTCGAAGAGAGAAGATGCAGCGCCGGGCCTTCTTCCATGCCCAAATGGCGCACAAGCCGTCTCTTCGCGAAAAAGTACGTTGGAAGCTGTACACTTGATCCAAAACCAGTTCTCACCATAGCCGGTACCACACCGCGGTAAAGACCCTTGATTCCCTCCGCTTTGTAGATCTGTTTCATGCCATCGGCTGCGTTCTTGTAATTATGCTGAGTTCCTACGGGCAGGAATGGAGAGTAGGATTGCAAACGCGTCTTGACGAGGAAGAAGGGCGAACCGGCTGCGGCACCGAGGATACCGGATGCTGCTCCAGAGAAGATGTTGATGGGGAGTGATTGGAGTCCGCGGACATCCGCATCCTGGGTGTGAAAGGGAGAGCGGTGGAGGACGAGCGAGTTCATGCTCAGGCGAAGAGGGTCGTAAAAGCCGAGACGGCAGCCATTGAGGGTCATTTGGTAGATGTACTTGATCTGTTGTCAGCAAACCCATCCTAGAAAGAACGCATCCTTAGGATATCCCGGTGGTGAATCTTACAGCGCAACTCAGTCCTCTCAATAAACCCTTGACGCCTTCGTTCTGTACCACTACCTTCAATCCATGCCCGACACCCTTGTAGAGACGAGGAGAATCCTTTCTTGTCTGCAGCTCTCCTTGGAGCTGAAGGCGAATCTTGATAGTCTCGAATGAATGAGTGACAGTGACAGCTCCACATGCAGCTATCCCCCCAGCTATGAAGCCTCCAAGGGTCGTTGACATGGTCAATATAGTTGGCGTGAGGGATTAGAAGAGGTTGGGCGGCTCAGGCGGTTGCGCAAGTTGTGTGAGATCGAGGCTTCGGTCAATGGCGTGCGGAGAACGTGCAATCAGATCGTGCACATGTCAGGTTTGATGTTGGAATGAGTGGAGAGTGAGAGACAAAGAGGAAAGATGTTGAGAGTATTAAGCGTTGTGATGTTAGTCGCGATATTTTTTAGACCGTAGAGCGAGCGTGACGTGAGCAGCGCACCTCCGGTTTCGGTCGGCTTACTGCAGAGTAAGCCTCGGTGGTCGGGAAACCCTAACCCTAAACGAACGACACTCTCCTCTCCACGTGCATTCAATGGCCTTTCGCTTTTGTCTTGTGTGCTTCGTGGATTATTCGGCTTGTCATTTGATCTGACGACCATCTTCATTCAGCTGACTATTTCGTAAATCATCTGGTGTAGATCCATTGTTGATGCCCCTGTTCAATACACCGACCACACTCGTGCTTATTGCTGATTTGTCAACCATTTGCCGTGCTTCCATCTTCCTGACGTGTGTACAACGGGGCTGATCTTCTGCTGACGTCCCAACCCACCGGTCTTCTGTCCTACTACCTCCTAGATATCGCGTCTCCATCGTGGATCGACGAAGTTTCGTCGCAGGCTGCACTCTTCTCCTTGTCGCTTCTCTTCTGCATCTCTGTTGATAGTTGTCGCTCTTGCCCGGATTTGAGCCAAATTTGAGGCTGGCCCGTTGAAGATCGAGAGAATAAGCGCAAATCCGATCACATATACATTGTTTTGCTGATCATGTGTTCTTGAGACCAGTCATCGATGCTCTCGATCGCAGTCTGCTTGGGCATCCATTTTTTCGCGCTGCTGGTTCGGATGAGATAGATGGCAGAGGGAGTCACTCTCTCGAGCAACTCAGTGGCGATGCGATCCTTGCTCACCACGGCGGGAGGAAGCTGCAGTGAATTGCGTAAGTTTGTCGCCCACATGCGCCAGTTCTCTTCGCCCACAATCGGCCTATCGTCCGGGACTCTCGCCAGCGTGTGCTTGTACCAGGAGTAGAGCGCCAGGTCTGTGTAGAAGTGATGACCTCACAGTCTCGCCGATGAAGCACAAAATGCTCTGAAGTGAGGAAAGGCACGCCACAGTAGCACTTGATCGCATGTCCGAGAACCAGGTGATATCGAAGCGCGCCGGCAACGGCTCTGAAACGTCGAAGCTTCTTGTCAGAGGGGGACTGTTGGGTGCTGTGCATATCGCCATAATAGAATCCAAGCTCGGCAAAGTGACAGGGCCGGTTCGTGACGAACTAGTATCCAGGGTCAGAATGAGCGTCCTCGATATGGCTGGTCATTTCTTCTAGGGTCGCTAAAATAACAGAGCACGAAGCGTTATGACAGCGGATTCCTCGAGGAAAGAATGTCGAATCCTTCGCGACGGTGAGGAATCCGATAGCATCAATCACTCGCGGTTGGTCAGGATCCTGAAAAGGTTGATTCCAGAAAGCAAAGCGACTTGGGTGCGTGATAAAAGTGACGCTGTCAACGACGATTGAACGGAATGTCACGAAGTTCGTACTGGTTCGAGCTTCATCGGGGGCTGGCGCAGGCGCAGACAGAGACGCAGACGCAGGCGCAGACAGAGACGCAGACGCAGACGCAGACAGAGGCGCAGTCGAGACAGTCTGTGGTTCGTGTGCGACGGCCGAACCGGGTTGGATGTGGTCCGGCGACGAGCGAAATGTTTCATCCTCATTCCGGTTGTAGAAGGATGACCGTTCCAGAGAAGGCGGAAGCACTAATTTATCGTTTCTGACTCCAATGGCATGGCCGATTGTAGTGTAAAGCTCTTTGTCTCTGAAACGGTGTGTTTATATCAAGTTGTCCAAGACTTGAATGATATCTCCGGATTGCTTCCCTTTCTTCGTCGGACGCTGATACCGTTTTGAGCACACACCGCATGCTCTTAGGCAAATTGCCATCTCAGCATACCAGCTGTTCGGAACACACCACATTGCAGACACGCCTGTCTAACAGACGTAGCAGTAAGTCTTTCGAAGTATCGTTGTTTCCTCGGTAGAGCGGATCTGATCGGTAATCCTCCGGACTCCACAACGGTGATCTGTTCTTCCTCTTCTTCTTCTTCGTCGCTTTGGTAGTCTGCTTGTTGTTCGATCTGCTGGGTGTTGTTTGAGCGAGCCAGCGCCACCACATCTTTGCGAGACTGTTGGTGCCGCGCAGCCCCGGGCTAGTCCTGGGCTTCTTGGGGTTTGGAAGGTACACGAGAAGACCGACCGAGCACTTGACCGAGATGTTGCCCGATATGTTAGCCAAGATACTGCGCAAGATAATCGGCGGGATGCTGAACAGAATACTGAACATGATGCTGGTCATTAGGGGAAATTGAATGTCGTGGGGAGCGGGATAGTGATGATTTGATTGAAATTGATTGCGATCTCGATCGAAGTTACCAGCCATGGGTGATTGGGGAGGGTTCGTCTATTGAACTTACGGATCAAGAGCAGCCATCGGCGGCGGGAAGTGTGATTAGAGAGGAGCGATCTGTTGAAATTGTGTACCAAAAGCAACCCTCGGCGGCGGGAAGTGTGGCTGGAGAGGAGTGGTCTAGTAGGCTTGTTTCCAATGGCACGACGAAGGGCGATATGCTTGCGAGCAGCCATAGGTAGATATTGAGGTTGTAAAGTTCAGGCAAGCACACGAAAGGGCAGTAGGATAGCGCGAGGCGGGATGAACGAGAGTTGGCCCTGTGTATGTAATAAGTTGTGTTGGAAGTTGGACAAGGTAAGAAAGATACTGGTCTGCAGGAAAAGTTAGCCGAACTATGTGAGCACCGCTGAAGCTGTATTCAACGCATTGTTTTTGATTCATCAAATCATGCGAAAGCGGCTTCATTGTCAGCTTCCATCTCAGAAAGCGCGAGCATTTACAACCGCGACAAGACTTACCTGCGACCACACCCCTGTCGACCTTCGCCATTCCTACATTCAACAACAATAAAGTTCCTACTGTTACATACCTCGTTATACTCCCAGACATCATCGCAGCTCAGTCGTCACTACAATGCGGCATCATCAGCATCACTGTAAGCTTATCAACATCGACCGAGCGCATGCCTCAACAGCTTGCTGACACTAAACCAGGCAACAGTACACACCATCGAGTTTATACGCGCACCGTCCCTCGACAGCGACCTCGCCGACACTCGATTCCCCTCCTCCCGTCGCACGGCGCATATTCCAACAGTTCGCTGGCATTGAAACAGACTTGACCAGCCTCAAGTTTGTACGCGCACCCTTGGTCGACAGCGACCTCACCGGTCTTCGGTTCCCACCCTCTCCGTCATGCCCCAGCGCTTCGCTGGCATCGAAGCAGACTCAACCAGCCTCAAGTTTGTACGCACACCCTCCGTCGACAGCGAAGACAGGTCTTCGAGTCCTCTCGTTGGAGCAAATCCCAGCAGTTTGCTGACATTAAGCAGACCGGCTGACAATCTGCGGTAGACTCAAGATGGAGCGCAACGACGCAACCCTCCCGCGCCAGGGTCTCCCCCCAATGACTCGCAAGGAGCTTGATTTCGACCGCGAGCGCCTCTTTTTCAAATTTTTGCAGCTTGAGGCAAGATGCATTCGCGACACCACTGTCCGCCAGGCGGACCAGTGGTTCACGAAAATTGAGCGCACTCGCGACTACAGCCTGAAGAGGCCAGTGGTTTTCCTTTCTCTGAAATGGTGTGAAATTATTGCAAATCAAGTGTGATGGTATGAGCAAGATATGGTCATGTTGATGTTGAGATACATTGTCCTCGAATCCGAGTCTCTCAGCGGCATGACATGGAATTGATATAACCAAAGCGATGGTACCATTACCATGTGATCATGTTAATGCTGAGATGCTTCGTTCCGCACTCCAGGCTTCTCCGAGAGTGACACCAACTCCAGTACACTCAAGGCGATGGTACCAACATCATGTGGTTCAATCCATGGTGAGATGCTTTGCTCTGGACACAAGGTCTTTTCGAGGTGATGAACCGATTGTATGCTGAAGCATGGCGATTGAAATGGCGTAGTATCTTGTATTGTGTACCATGAATACGGTTCGAGTTCCAGTTGAAGTTGAAGTTGAAGTTGCAGATCACGACGTTCGTCGCTGTGATCCGTGCGATTTGCGGAGGCGGGACGAACCATTTGCGACTCTGTACCTAGGTAGTCAATCCTCTAACTCTCTCCAAACACAAACACGACCAACCCACAATACTATGGATATGGACCCCGGTCCCTCTTCTTCCCACCGCGCTCCTTTGACCAAGGTCCAGGACATCATCCAGACCTTCCGCCCCTCCAAACAATTCAAATCGCCAGCCTCCTACACCTCCATCGACTTTGACGACAGCGGCGAGTTCGCCCTCCTCGCCCGCACCGATGACACCATTCAGCTCTACAACACCAAAGCCGGCGCGCATGCGAAAGAGCTGAAGTCGCAAAAATACGGAAACGCCCTGGCCCGCTTCACGCACAACTCCTCCAACATCATCTACGCCTCGACTAAAGTGGACCATGGCATCCGATACCTGTGTATGCACGACAACAGCTTTATCCGCTACTTCAAGGGCCACGAAGATCGCGTGACCTCACTCTCCCTCTCGCCAGGCTCGGACCACTTCCTCTCCGCAAGTCTCGACAACACCGTCCGCCTTTGGGACTGTCGCAGTCCGAATCCTCAAGGCCAGCTCAACTTCACATCCGCCTACCTCACCGCCTACGATCCGAGCGCGACTGTCATCGCGATCGCCTCTCCGCCTGCGCAAACAGTCTTTCTCTACGACTTGAAGAACTACGACAAAGCACCATTCGCATCTTTCGACTTACAGGACACCGAGCAAAGATTCAGCAGCAGCCACGGCATGAAAGTCGCCGAAGGCTGGTCAGGGTTGGAGTTCAGTAATAACGGAAAATACCTTCTCATCGCGACGAGCGGTCCAGGCCACTACGTTCTCGATGCTTTCGATGGAAAACTGGTACATTACCTGCGCCGGCCGTCGGGACCGACTTCACACCTGGCGCCAGGCGACACTCTGCCAAGCTCAGGAACAACTACGTACACGCAAGCCGACGCGGCTTTCAGTCCGGATGGAAGATATGTCATCAGCGGGAATGGAGGACAAAATGGTCTCTTGGTATGGGACGTGCAGGAGAGAGAAGGACAGCCCGTTCTTGACCCGATGGCGGAGTTGCCATCCCAGCGACCTGCGAGTGTTGTGGCGTACAACCCTCGACACAACTTGATCGCGAGCGCCGAAAGAGAAGTTCTGCTGTGGCTACCTGACCCAGAGTAGGTGGCGGGACCTGGGCATATTACAATGGAAGTGGCTTCATTCTGTGGGATGTTGATGCGTTGACAAATTAGCGAGGCGTCTGGCGCAAGGTTCACGAGATACCAGTTGGTAAAAGCTGACACCGGGAAATGGATGTGATATTGCATCTTTGACTGATTCATTGTTTTCCGGGTTCGATCTCACTGGCTCAATGCAATAACAAAAAGGAAGCACGGGCTGGAACATATAGCTAACAGTTCTGGATATTAATTACCGGTACTATGCTATCTAGGATCTAACCAGCGAAAGCGCCGGCTAGGGAACTTTTGAAGTCGGATCATCATACACCAATGCGCTCGGCAATGGAACAGTCGTACTCTACAACCAGACAGCCAGAGCTGCGCAGGCAAACATGCCAAAAGCATACGAGCCCACAACGGCAGTCTGCATAGCGCCACCCTCAGATTCTGCGACACCGCCCTCGCCACCAGCATCGCCACCGTCGCTTCCGTCAGCAGTTGAAGTGCTCTCAGCACCCGCCGCGGTAGCCGTGGGAACAATCACGCCCCCGGAAACCCTCAAGCTGGTAGAGGTGGCATTGCCGCTCCCGGTGGGGAAGGGAATGCTGTACGCCGAGCTGCCGGGCACAGACAGGGTGTAGTAGTTCGACACAGCCGTGGCGGTCTGGGTAGACGTGGCGTTCGAGACCTGCGGGTCGAGCCACTCGGCCGTGTTCTCAGCGATGGCGGCCGCGATCTGCACGACCAGAGGCATGGTGGGCGTGTTGTCGACGCGGCAGTAGTTGTCCATCACGTCGCTGACGAGAGTGTCGTAGCGCTCGGCGTAGTCCTCGCTGTAGAGGGAGGTCTGCACGCCGCAGGCGTTGCAGCCCTTCGTCGCGTCCAGGTACTGCGATTGGCAGACGCAGGCGCGCTGCTCGTCGAGCTCCAGAGTCGAGTCGGGCACCTCGCCTTGGAGGAGTCTCATGATCATGTCCATGGAGGGGTTCTTCAGCAGCTCCAGACCTTCGGATCCAAGCAGGCACTGGGCCTCGATGGCGGCGTACACGTTGCAGGGAGCGTTGAAGTCCGGCTCGCCAGAGGTGCTGTTGGGGAAGCAGACTTCTGCGTACGACTCAAGTTGTGCAAGCAGAGCCGGGTCGACTTGTGGGTCTGCGTTATTGCCTCTGTACGGGTTGACCAGAGGTTCGTCGTCTGCCACCTGGCTCGGTTGTGGCTGGCTCATTCCAGATTCGCCCGTGCTAGTCATCTGCTCATCGTTCGCGACTGAGCTTGCACCGCTCACCGGCAAGGACGTGGTGTCTTGTGCAGCTACGGCGCTGGCGCCAGCGAGGGCCAGGATCAAGTTGCGGTGCATATTGAAAGACGAGTGGATTGACTTTGGTTCAATTCGTATCCAAGGCTAGGTACTTAAATGATGTAAAAGCTTCTTTCGATGTGTATTAAGGTACGGAAACAAGTGAGAACATACCTCTCGCTCGAGATGTAGCCTGATATTTAACTTGCATCCGGTTGTTTACTCCGCATCAATAATGCCGCGGAGACTAGGGAGATAGAGTGCTAGGCGACGGCGCGAAGGATTGCTGGTTTGCTCGGCGTTCCTGGCGTAGCAAAGCCAGCCACTGCGCAGCCACGGCAAGCCTGAAGCGTGACCACTGACGTTGGAGAGCGCCAACACTCAGTCGCCGCACGGTCGGTTGCTTTGCTGTGAGGCAATTCCTTCTGTATGGCTGCACTTGGTGATAGTGCCATGACACGGTGCGTGTGCCAATGCATGGAAAGTGGCTTTGGGTTTTGATTGGGTTGTAGGGGACCTGCATGTGCCAAGAAGTGATTGGTCTATTTCGATGCCTATAACGAACACGGATGCCAGAAACGGATATGCTCCCCGTTTGAACGACTGCCCGGACTGAGGCTTGAAGAATTTCTTTGAGCACTTACCTGCTGATTGTATTGAGTACGGTTTTTGGCCCATCGATCGTGAGAATTTCGTTACAAAAATGTTGATTCAGAGCTGAGGAAACGATTCATGATCGTCGCTGCCATACTGGTTTTACGTCATGTGCCAATACAATCGAGTCATGTTTTACCGATATCCGAATGCAACAGTATATAGTTTGGCCCCACTGTTAGGCAACCTCCAACCTCAGCTCCCAAAACCGTGTCAGAGCTAGGCTCTTTAGTTTGACAAGGTCGATGTAAGATACAAGATTGAAACGTCTGCGTAGTTTGAAAACTTCGCCCTGTCTGTACCAAGTTTCTCCCATTGGCATGCTTTCCATACTCACTCTCACAACCCTCGTGGCGTCCGCTTCCGCCACGCTAAACGTCTCTCTATGCTTAGAAGCGCCATGCGAGAAGCGGATTGAAATGCATCTAGATGCGAACTCCGGCTGTCGAACAGACTATGCTGGACAAGCGCTGATATTCAACGCAAGACCCTTAGACCGCGAGAACCCTCCAGATCAAGCAGTACGCATCTACCGATCGACCGACTGCTTCGCGAATTGCGGGAGCGGACACTTGATCGGTCAAGTCTCCAATGGCGGTATGATGGTCGCGGGATACAAGCAGCACTCCCTGATGCAATCATGGGAAGTGGTCGATCTGGATGAAGACGGAAAGTACCCTCCGCATGGCTACTGCGGCATTCGACACGGCGATGCGCAGTTTTTCAGAGGCAGGACGTGGAGATGGCATCAAATCGGCATCAGTCGCGCGCGGGAGCCTGTCATTCGTGAGATTCCTATCGAAGAGTGGGACGACGCTTTGTATCCTCGAGAGACCACGACCAAATACACAAGGCACGGCGCCGTCAACTCAGACGGCAAGACAAAGTGGTGGCAACATTCGGAGACTGCATGGAGCGGCGTTTCACTCGAGAGATGGGATGATCAAGTCAACATACTTAATGATGAAATAATGAGCATCATGGACGCGGAGGGCGACCTCGAGACTGCGAAGTTGAGGCATGAGATGGAGGAATTAGAACGGCTGGACAGGAGAAAGCGTGCCAAAGCAGCGAAGAAGGCGCAGAGAGCTGACGATCTGTAAATCGGCAAAGTAAGTCTGATTTTTCTGCTTTCGAATCAAAACGAGAGCTGATGTTCTAGCCAAAGGCAGCCGTTCTCCCAGAATCATCGGATGCCTTCTTCTCTCTGCATCTCAGCATCTGTCACATGATCCTTGACCTCCAACAAGTAATCTTCGAACTTGCTACTGACTTCCATGACGTGGACAAGATGCTCATACTTGACTTGCTTCTTTTCATGCTTGGCCAATTGCCTTGCCGTGGTGATGATGTTTCGGATTTGTCTACCGTTCAAATCACGACTAGCCAGCGTTGCGAGCTTTTTGCGGATCCCAACGAAATCCATCTCCACTTCGAGGTACTCCAGACGATTGATGAAGTTCGACCAGATTTGCGCCCGTTGTTCTTCGTCCAGATTGTCGTAGTGCAGGGCCAGCTGTATGCGGGACTTGAAAGCTTCGTCGAAGGTGCCGACCCGGTTGCTGGTTAAGAGAAGGATGCCGTCGTAATATTCAAGAACTCGCAGGAATACCGATACAAGAGCATTACGCTCCAAGTTGTGGAAGGAGCGCTGTTCAAGGAAAACGTCAGCCTCATCTAGCAAGACAACGCAATCCCACGTCCGACCAAGCTGAAATGCTGATTCCAAGTACTCCTCCACCTCCTTGGGATGCGTGCCGACGTCGCCACAGGTGATACGGTAAAGTGGCTTTTTCACAAACTCTGCCACGCTCTCTGCTGTCAGGGTCTTGCCCGTTCCGGGACCTCCATGTAGGAGTACGATGAGACCTGTCCCTTTGCCGGCAACGACATCGGTGCCCCTGTCAGCCTCAATCTTGTTGGTGACCAAAGCTTCCAGGAGGGTTTTTGTCTTCTGATCAACAGCAAGAGTATTGAAAGCGTCGGTGTTCCAGCTCACATTTCGCAAAGAATCGACAGCAACGGTGTGCCACTTCTTTTCTCGCATGTTGAATGCCGCTATCGAACTTGGCAGACGAAGAAAGAAGTCGTCCTCGTCTCGTCCGCCTTGGCCGGGGTATGGCCGCTCCAGTGTGGGCAAGTGCGGTTCCTCCACGTTGAATATCGGATACGTCTTGTGAACAAGCTTGTACGTTTTGGCGTCCACCATATACCGGACATCCTGATTGGTTTTGTCCATGGCAGACTCGCTAGCCATGTATCTGCCTTTTCGACATTCCCAGAAGAGCCGGCCGCGGTCCACGAGTTTCTCTCTGATGCTTTGATTGGTGGGCGCCAGTGGGTAAACTTTGAGGTCTGAGATGTCCATAATTGCTTCGTCACTGGCGAAAGAGAGAGCGACTTTTTCAATCTTCGCATGAAATTCGCCGTCGAATGAGATGACTTCGATGTCAAGGTTCCAATCTGAAACGTTGTCCGGCTCATAATCCTCCTCCTCTTCATCAAGAGGTATTTCTGGAACGATCTTTGACTTTTGCTTGACTGCTTCCAGACCATGTTTGCTTGGTCGTAGTAAGACTTGACCAGGCACGAAAAGGTAAGGGATGTATTCGCGTGTGATCTTGCCATTTGCGATCATCTGGTCGGCCATTTCGGACTCTCTTGCTGTTCGAACGTCGAAGTAGTCCATGAGGATGCGGTACTCAGTGGCACATGCGTCAGGCACACCTTCTGGTATCTGACAAAGAGCATCCTTGAAATGGTAGTACATCAAGTAAGGAGCGCGAAGGCGGCCAGTGTCTAAGAACCATGCCTGTAGGTATGTGATGAGCCCCTCATTTGTAGTCATCTGCCTGGCCAGCGCTTCGCGTAATTCCAATGATCTAATGAAAACCTCTTCTCCACGATGAGCGATGGTGTCCGAGTCATCTCTGGCGCCACGGCCACGGTCGTTTCGTCTTTGGCATCCAGCGTGGAGTCGCTTTGCTGACACATTGTCAGGGTGATCTGAACAATTGTACTCGAGATATGCGATGAAGGGTACATTCTCCTGTTTTTCTTCCCAACTGTTCTCATTGGATATACGACGTCTTGCATCGAGGTGCTGGTGCCTGCTTTCTTGATCCCAGACCCAAACGGGAATATCGAGATAAGTAGCATGAGAGCCTACAAGAGGGCAATAAACGCGATAAGCCACTGCCCATGGCGTGCTGGCATCTTTGCTCTCACTGCTTGCAGTGTCGAGCTCTGCCCTGAGCCTGGCATTTTGTTGAAGCAGATCTTTGAGAAGCTGGAGAGTCTGCGATTGTGTCGTCTCAGGAGAACATTCATTATCTTGTTGGACTGAACCACACGAGATGGGAGATTCGGAGCGTTGATATTCTGGTACAGTGTCAGTGGTGTCAGTGTCAGTGGTGTTAAGACAGACATCATCTGTTTTGGCATTACCTGGTGAGTTAAAACCACCGTGGGATACTTGTTGAGACTGACCGTCTTCGCAGGTCAGAAACACCTTCTTGTTGGTGTCTTCTTTCGGTGCGTGCCAAGTGTAAGACACAGCCTTGCCGTGTATATCTGATCGTGAGGGAGTGCAGTAGAGGTGCTCATGCCCACGGCCGGGAATGTCAAGAGCGCCGAGTGAATTTTCGACCTCGTCATCAGATGTACGCACTTGGGAGTTCGCTCGCCCAGTCTCACGTATCTCCACTTGCCGGGCCTTCCCGTGCGTATCTTCTGATGTTGACAAATGACGACCAGGCTCCTTTGTTTCGCTCACTGAAAGATTAGTATCTTCATCAACGGGCATTTGGATAAGACTTTCGGCTGTCGAATGCGTCGAAGTGATGTGCAGTAGACTGGCAAGTTTCTCGGCGGTGATTTCGTCAAGAACAATAACGTTGGAAGTATTAATCTGTCCTTGTCAACACACGTCTTCCGAGATGCCACGATGATTACACCTACTGGGTCTTGAAGGAAACGGATGCCATGCTCTTTGAGAACTCTAGGAGAAACCAGATGACTGCTGAGGCTCATGTGGCCGACGCTTTGTGTGGTTAGCGGGGTGTATGTATGAGACGAGGGTCCTGACATCGTTGCCTCATCTCCTTGCGGTAAGCCGTACTCTGAGCCAACCGATGTGCTTGGACCTGCATCAAGCTTGTGAGGTCCACCAGGAGAGAGACGTGTCATGTCTGCGGTCTTTTGTATGCTTTGCTCGAGAAGACTGTCTGGAGTAGTGTACAAGTTGTTCGCATTTTCTGTTTGATCTAGCAAAGATCCCTGCATTGCTGCAATCATTGTAGGAAGCACAGTCGACTGTGGTGTTTTTGTGCGATTTGATTGACTTGTCGATCTGATCGGAAGCTTTGATTTGCGCCTTGCCGACATAACATCGGACTGCCGTTTCAGAAGGAGGCCCAACCTTTTGGCATGCTCTCCAACGTCACGTTGAGCAGCAGGCATTCTCGTGCCGTTCACCCCATTGTCCATTGCTCTCATTGCGTCGTTTTGTCGCCAGCGTTGACTCGCCACATCTTGCCTAGATGTTTTCTTCTCAAACGTTGCTGGTCTGGCCGATTGCACGAAACCAGGAGGAGCGACTGTTTGAACCGTGCCCTGTTGGACGTTGGCGTAGCCATGCTTCAGCAATTGATTCGGTGTGGTAACCTTCCCAGCACCGTTTAGGGAACTAACTGGCGACGATTTCCATTGGGGTGGTAGAGTTATAGGCGGCTTTCCATCGAGTCTGTCTTGCTTTTGCTCGAGTCGAGCCTGTCGTAGGCGTTTCTTGTTTTGTTGTTCCAAGAGCATCAGTTGCATCTGATAATCTTGGAGTGCATGACTACCTCGGTTGGAGGTGGCCACTTCAATTTCTTGTTTGAATGCAGCCGCAAGAAGTCGAGCAGTCTCTGCTTCAAGTCCCGCGGTTTTGTCCTCCGAAACCGTTTTGTTCACCTTCTCGACATCGTCAACAGGGTCATGGCGGTAAGGGGCCGCTGCGGGCATCTGAATTGCCTGGTATTCCATGGTTGTGAGAAGGCCTCTAGGTGGAGATCTTCAAATGTTGGTGAGGTTTGACAAGAGAAGGTGAGAGTAGAATTAGGGGGGGATGAGAGTCGGAGCAACGCAGCCCAAATGCTGACTTGCATGGCATAGCCGCCGCCCTCATGGCCGTGTGCATGATGGCTTAGACTGTGCCACCCAACGCAGTAGCTGAGCACAGCCGTGCTTGAGGTCAAGCGATACCACCAACGGGAAAGTCGATACAAAGCACCACAAGCGTAGTACATGAGACACTTTGCAAGACGGGAGTGATAGCAGTGTTGAAAAGATACACGCTCTTTCGTCTGCTCCGTGACTTTTGTCAAGGCATTGTGTTGCGGCATCTCGACGCAAGGTGGAAGGTGGAACCCCCACGTGCGGCTGATGTAGCGCAGAGCGCCAACGAGTCTCGCCACCTCGATTGCGTGGGCACAGAAGAAGCGTGAAACACAGCCCACTGTCGACTTCACGCAAGAAAGGTGCTTTCTCTGCGTTGTGACGGTTTATTTTATATGATAAGCCGACCTGAGATTCTTCGAGTGGGTTTCTCTTCACTAACACTGCATAACTATATCTCGATTAGAAATTACTCCCATGACTGCCGATGCACTTCAACAGAGTCGAGAAATCTACGCAAAGGCCACTGACCTTTTCATCAGACAACACACTACCGACGAACGGAAACGACAGTGGGTTGCTGATTACAGCAATTTAGACGATATTGAAGCAGCGGTGCGAGCCGCGAAAACGCAATATGAAGGACGCAAGCATTCCCCAGTACGGAAGGCTCTCGCCAGATTTTCGGACACATTCATGTATTACTCCAAGATTGGAGACATGTTTGCCCAGCAGCATCCAGAATACGCCTCATTGGCATGGGGAACGATGAAGCTACTTTTTGTGGTAAGCTGATAAGGAGTAAAATCGACTCCTGCCAATCACGAGATAGAAGGATAACAATAGTACAGCTTGTGATCAATCACGAAGAGACAATAACCAAGCTGGCGGAGTCACTGGCGTCCATCGCAGAAACTCTTCCTCGAATGGACATCCATCTCAGCCTGTATCCCACTGCAATGATGAAGCGAAACGTTGAGGAGCTGTATGCTCTACTGATCAAGTTTTATCACCGAACGCTACGTTGGTACTCTGCTGGGCCTCTCAAACACCTGGTGAAGTCTTTGACAAGACCGTACAGTCTGGAGTTCGCAGATATCTTAAGGCAGATGGATACCAGAGCGAGATTGATCGACAGTCTGGCGATCGCAATGGCTCACGATGAGTTGCGAGCAATGTTCAACCTACTAAGCGGCGGCCTCGAGGAGCAAAAGCGCTTTCGAGATGAATTTGCAAACATATGGCCTACCCTTGCGCAGATGCAGGATGCGCAGAGTCAGACTGGAAAGCAGATCGAAAGCGTTCGAGAACTCATCATCTGTAAGCCGCTTTTCCACCAATTGGCACCCAGAGAGATCTAACAAATGGCAAGGTCATCAGAAGGTGAATTCTGCGGCGATCCAGCAAACTCAAGAGGCAGCAGTTGATTTGCAAATCACCATGATGATCTCTGGAACGACAGTCGATCATGTGCTCAAACCCTACGAGAGTCTTCAGAAACGACTCGCAATCTGCCGTTACAAGACTCAACAAGGCAGGCAAAACATGAAAGCATTTTGGAATGCTTCGCAGTTGGCTAGCTGGAACCAAGTAGCATCCTCATCGCTATTGATTGTCCGGGGTACTGCTGCTTCCCGCAACGAGGTTGACGCCGCAGCAACGCTAATGACAGACCTGGTGTTTCGAGAGACGAAAGTGCCAATCATGTGGGCTTTGAAGAGCTCACGAACAGCATCCGACGGGTGCTCTCTGACCGATCTCATCAAATATATCGTGATGCAGGTCATCAAATTCGACCCTGTCGCCACCGGCCGCCGGATTTCTGAAAGCTTCAACTCATCCCGAGTGACGAGCGCTTCAACTGAGCAAGAATGGGCGAACATCTTATCCATTGTCTTGTCTTCATTCCCACTGGCTTACCTCGTCATCGATGCCGAATTCATCGGAGCTTCTGGTCGTAAGATGGAAAGCCTTCAGCTCCTCTTGCGAACGATACATGACCTCATTCGTCAAACCACAGGGACCGTCATCAAGGTCGCATTCTTGACTTATCGCAAGACTGCTCTCATCAGTGCAACAGCGGTCCTTCCGAATCTTCAGCAAATCTATTCAATCCAATTCGAGAAGCTTGTGAAATCAGCGGTCGCGGTCAAACCGAGGACATCTCGCTTAGCCAAAGAGCATTCCGCTTTCAAAGAAGGGATAGCATTGCACTCACAAAAACTTGCAAAGCTTGAATCACTTTGAGTCCACATACATGGTGGATGGGCAAAAAGGTAAAAACATACAACAGGCGGGATTCCCAGATGGTCACCCACTCTAGTACTAGTCGCCCGGTTCAGTGCTTATGTATGGCAGAGCGGACGGGATGCCCAGTTTTCACTGACCTATGGTCGTATGTATATAGTCTAGAGAGTGTACTGTATATATCCTTAACAGATATTGACCCTAATGAAAAGCAAAAGACATCTTCTCTGCTATTTCATACTCGTTAATCTTCCCGATCTTCATGCTTCTCACGCACGATGTGAATGCTACATTTCAAAAGGTAGCTGCGGTCTGTTTCGCACCTGCCGCCGTCGCCTGCGTTCTCATTCTTAGCGCCTTGACAGTATACAAGTGTACTAGCCTACCCTTTCCAGAGCGGCGAATTGATAGGGACCTCCAAGGACTAGGATGGCTTTGTCGCAGGTACTTAAGCAATGATGTACGAAGTCTCTCAGTACGTAGAACCCTCATCAAATACCCAGACCCTTTCATAGATCTATAAACATTAAAAGTAACACTGTAAGCGCCATCCAAACCCGCGTGGCCCCGGAGCCGTACTCAAGGCTTGCGGCAGAGCTCTCGTCAGATGGCACCATTGAGCTTTCCTGCACCATTGAGCTTTCTGCAGGATCTGTGGATGAACTCGATCCTGAACTGCTGCTGGAAGCCGTTGATCCTGAAATGCTGCTGGACGCCGATGAGGTTGGATCAACTATCGAGATTCCGCCCCGACCTTGAGTGATGTAGTGGCCGGCGATAGTGGCCCCTGGGCCACCAATCGAAAGAGTCTCGCCTTTTAGAGCAACAGCACCTGATTTTCCCGACACTGGAGTCGCCGTGTATGCAGTACCGTCGATGATGACGACAGAGTCAAGGCCATGAACTGCGGCATCCGTCGTTGGTGATGCGCGGGAATCGACAACAGAAACGCCATCCGAGCCTTTGGTGATCACTTGGCCATGTATAGTGGCAGCAGGTCCACCCCTCGAGAGTGTGTTACCAGCGATCACGGCATCAGACGGATCTGCCATTGTGGACACAGGATACACTGTGCCGTCTACAGTGACAGCATCGCTGGCCTTTGCAGAAGAGCTAGCCACCTGGTGGAAGGCGGCAGTGCTGGACCCAACGACGATCCTGTTGCTCGCCACACTGACCTGAGTCCCCGAGATAGTCGTGACTTGGCCCATTGTTAATGTGGTGCCAGAAAGGAGGACATGGTCACCATCCTTCAGAGCCGCTATTGTTTTCCCGGAAATGACGATATCTGCATATGCAGTGGGTGTGGGCTCCGCAGGCTGCCCTCCAGCAAAGGGAATCGTGGTGCCTTCGACATTGATTGCGTGGGAACCAACGGTAAAGACATCACCGTTGGTAGTAATCTTTTGTCCGACAGAAGCAGGTGCTCCGTTCACAAGCAGCGACCCCGACTGGCTATCAACGCTGTAAGTGTGTCCGTTGAAGGAAAAGACTGCGCCTTGCTTGTTCGAAGCCGGCGACTCTGCGAAGGGAACCAACGTGGGACCGACGATCAAGCCTTCGGGTATAAAAGTGACTGGGGAGCCATCAACGGTAGCGACTGCGCCAATGGCATAGCTCTCTCCATCAATCTCGACAACACCGTTAGCCTGTCGGACAGCAGTATGCTGTTCTCCTGCGACGGTGAATATTCCATGGGCAGGCGATGGCCGCTCGGGGATTGGGCCGTGCTGCGGATCGTCGTTCACGAAATATTTATCAGGCTCTGCATCCAATGTCTGATCAATGTCATTGGAGGTGTGCCCACCTGCAGGGCGAGCGCTGTCGTGATCCAAGTAGAGCGAGCTGGAGCCGGTGAAGGCTTCGTCTTGCTGAGCACCTGCGCTGATCACCGAACCATGACTGG
Organism: Cladosporium sp. IMV 00045; assembly: GCA_001931905.2. Classification (NCBI taxonomy): domain Eukaryota; kingdom Fungi; phylum Ascomycota; class Dothideomycetes; order Cladosporiales; family Cladosporiaceae; genus Cladosporium; species Cladosporium sp. IMV 00045. The sequence goes on along the minus strand of MSJI02000954.1, from coordinate 6,893 downwards.
GTTGTGATACTGACGAGCCAGAAGCTTGAGTGGCCAGTGACGGATCTTCGGCGCCTTTAGATGCTTGCCTTGTTTGAGTCAGGAGAATTGACACAATTGCTTCGACGCCCTTGGACGGATTCGGCTTGGTATCCACACCCGAATTGAACCCAGCAGACTCCGGCGCGTCGTACGTTCGGCTTTCTGTAGCCTTTCTAGCATCAGGCACAGCATTTGATCCATTGCTAGGCTCGTCGGGATCTGCTGTTGGCGAAACGTTCTTTGAATCCGCCTCATCTTGGCTTTGCGTTGTCTGAGGCTTCGGGGGGCTTGTCACAGGGGCTGATGTCTCGACCGGAAACTCAGAATCCAAAGTCGGTTGAGGGGTCGCCTCGGCTGATGTTGAAAAGGCAGGGAATATAGGCGTGGCTATAGCATCAACAGGTTGCAACGCTTTGGGAGCTAATCAAGCCAATCAGTAATAATTCTTCATCTCTCACACTCTGGAATCACTTACGATCGAACAGCCCTCCATACCAACCATTGCAAGATGCCCATTCAGGATCCAAGGCTCGAGCTTCTGGTGGTACTCCAATGATAGGGGCGTACGGCTCAGTCCGAGCACATGAGAAAGGGCCGTTTACATAACCTCCACTGAGAATCCATGAAATCGAAGACGTCTTGCACCTGCTCTGTCGGTTGTAGACAGTTTCCGGAATCGGCTCAATGAGGTCGTCAAGGTTGAAAGAGGAAGTCATGTATCCATGTCCGTACCCATGGTATAGAATGACGGACTCGAGGCTGAACAGGTGGTTGGTGTTTAGAAGAGGCAGCACAGTGTTCCTATAAGTTTTTCCGACAGCACCGCAGGAGTTGGCAGCATGCAAGACGTCGTACGAAATGTACATTGTAGGCGACGTGAGTGTTGTTCCTGCGTGCAGTCAGCGAGGCCGTTCTTTTCCACAATGAATTGTTGCTTGCTCACCATCAATGGAAACTGTGCGTGGACTGGAGTCATTACGTGCAAAAGGCGTCAAGGTTGCCGTCTCCGTGCCGTTCTCAACAAGAGAAGCTGTCGATGGGGGCCAGTAATAAAGCTGAACGGTTTCTCCAGTGATAGAACAGGCCTGGCACCCAAGGCTACACCCCGGAGCAAGTGATTTCGACGCGGGGAAGTAGGAGGTGCTGTCTTCAGTGATCCAGCCGACATCGTCAGCCTGACCATACATAGTCTCACGGGCAAAGTAGAATGACGCCATGGAAGCGCACGAGCTGCCCGTGACCAAAGCTTGTCTGCAATCAGGAGTGCCCGGGAAATACCCCGTTGACGGGTCATCGAAATCGTTCCAGTATCTCCAGCTACTCGCGCTGATGTAGGAACTCCACTGCGCACTGCATTCAGGCACAACAGACGGGAGTTCGCAGGCGGGAGTAGGAAGCGCTGTAGTTGATTGCGTAGTGGTAATTCGATCATAAAAGTTGTAAGTCTCCGTAAATGTCGTATGAAACTCGCTCAGCGATGAATAGATGGTGTAGGCGTCCCAGTCAACATTCGAGTAAGTACTATAATCGTAAGACACGGAAACCGATACTGGATAGCCATCACTAAAGATGGTGGAAAGCGTGGAGTATGTCCACGTGTAGATATCAGATCGCCAGGAGCTTGTAGGAATGAGTGTCTGCTCAATACGCAGCTCGGTTTTGGTCTCGGTCACTGGTGCATAAGAGCTAGTCTCATAGGTGACCTTATTGAGTGAGCTCGCTGACCAGTAGTCAAGCCAGCTCTGCCAGCACTTCGTGCTCACAGTGGCATCGGTGCTGTTTGAAGTGATATGCAACCGCTCAGAAGTGCCACCTGTAGAAGGAGCAGTTGTGAGAACCGCGTCTGTGAGGGTGGAAGTCCTGTGGGACTGTGTTGGGCTCTGAGAACTCAGGTCGTTGATCTGTGTCTGGTTATCATTGGTCGGCGATGCGAGGGTTGGTGATTCCTTGTCTGCCGATTGCTCGGATCCAGTTGCCAGATATTCCTCATGAATCGTGGTCGTTGCAAGACTTGATGTTTCCTGTGTATTGATGCCAATCCCAGCCGCAACGTAGTCTCCAAGATTACCGTGTGAGCTGGAAGATGTAGGAGAGCTCCTGATATTGCTCCATTTGAAAGTGCTGTTCGTCGCTCGGCATGTTGATAACAATATCGAAAGACATATGAAGGGATAGCCTTTCATTGCAAGCACATAAGTGCAAGATCTGGGATTCTTAGTACCGTAAGACAAGGCGACAGGAAAAGAGAATCTCTGAACTTAGCCCGCCTCGCCGTTTACTGACCCACCCAATCCTGCGGCTAAGTCCATTGGGAGGCTGAGATGCATCGCTAGCATAGTATTTCGATGTTTTCTCTTGAATCTGAAGGCGCCCAGCCATGCTCGATATTGTTACTTGCCGGTGAGGATTCTAGGTCGATTGGACATTTGGCATGTCAAAATACGGCCATGAAAGCACAGCAGACCGGCGCATAATTGCAGGCTCATGACAAAAATTATGCGAAATTACGAGGAGGATCAAGCCCGTGCAGCAGTCCAATCCATGTTGACTTGAGTCAAGCATTCACGAAGCCGCGGCGGAACGAATCACGGAGGGCGCCGTGGAACGTTATCTCCTAGCGAAAACAACCACGAGCTGCAAACACGTCAGTAGTTTTGCTTGACGTTTGCTGTCTCCAGTGGCTGGCCTTCTGCAAAGCACATTGCGCTTGCATCGCTTATGTAACTGGCAGTGGTAGCAGTACTGGGCCGGACTGGCAGTGAGAAAACATGCAGTATGTAGAGGAGTTGACATGGTGGTCCTTGGCCCGGTGGTAAAAGCTCTTTTCCGAACTCTGTTTGATCCAGGCCATGACGCAGACAGCATACGATATGATGCTGGCACATTGGAGATATGGTGCACTCGGAAGAGGGACAGATCTTTGAATATTTGGAACAACAATAATGGCCAAGGTGGAAGTAGAGGCTAATACATGTTCGACAAATGATGTGATGTTTTGGTGTTGCTGGGCGGGGTTGCCCCACTCGACTTCACGAAAGTCGAAGGTCCAGACGAGACAACATCATTACCAAGAAAAGTAAGGAAAGACATCACCTCTACACTCACAGGAAGGATACTAGCGACATAGAACTATAGAGGTACCTCATTTGCTAAGAATTATATCTCAGACACAACATGGCTAGCAAGATTGGCGTTGCCATCATCGGAAGTGGTATGCTCCAACATCAAGCTGTCAACTTGGAAGTGCTACGTACAATTCACTAACAAGACTCGCCACAGGCATCTTCGTGAGAGACCAGCATCTCCCCGCCGTCCAAGCCAGCACCGACCTCGAACTAAAAGCAATCTACTCTCGCTCCCTGCAATCCGCCCAAAATGTCTCTTCCTCCGTGACCGGCATCGACCTCTACTCAGACGACAGCAAACCCCTTTCCGACCTCCTCTCTCGCCCGGACATCCAAGCCGTCATAATCGCCCTCCCCATCCCTGTCCAACCGACCTATATCCAACAAGCCATCGCAGCAGGCAAACACGTCCTCGCCGAAAAACCCATCGCTAAAGACGTCCGCACCGCCCGCGAGCTGATCAACTGGTACGAGCGCAACGCAGACCGCAGCAAAGTCTTCTTCGCCGTAGCCGAGCAATTCCGGTACTTCAACGCTTTCATCGTCGGCGCACAGCGCGTCAAGGAACTCGGCAAAGTCCTCAATTTCCGCGTGCGTCAGCAGACATGCATTCAGCCTGGTACGAAGTATATCGAGACTGCGTGGCGCAAGACGCCGGAGTATCAGGGTGGTTTCTTGCTCGATGGTGGCGTGCATTTCATCGCGGGGATGAGGTGTTTGCTTGGAAGTGAGGCGAAGCCGGTTAGTTTGAGTGCTTTTACCGCGCAGCATCAGAGCTATTTGCCTCCTGTTGATACGGCGGATGCGGTTGTTAAGTTGAAGAATGGAGGATTGGGAACTCTTTCGCTGAGTTTTGGTACTACGGCTACAGGCAATGAATGGGTCGTTGCATGTGAGGGTGGCGAAGTCATTGTGAAGCCATTCGAGGGACTGGTCACTGTCAAGGCGAAGGGAGAGGCTGAAGGCAAGACCGAAGAGGCTAAGGATGAGTTTGGAGGTGTAAAGCAAGAAGTTTTCGCGTGGGCGAAGAGTATCAAGGAGGGTAAGGCGGACCCGCAACAGAGCCCTGAAGAGGCCCTGGGTGATCTTGAAATTTTGGAGGCGTTGGTGAAGAGCGGTGAGAGAGATGCCATTCCCGTCAACCTCTACCACCAGACATAAGAAATTGGAGATATGCGAGCTGGAGCTCGAGATAATCTGTCTTTATCTTCAATTGTCGATTACATTATATGCAGTCTTACATAGCATCGTACGGCGGGAATGAAAATAAAAAAATAAAAGAGGGAATTGATTCTAGACTAATAATCTGAGCGTATTGCTCGAACATTGCCATTAACACTTCTTCAAGCGAGATTGGCACTCGTTCATAGAAGTGATCGAGTAGCAACTACTATAGCGCCAGTTATTGAGGTCTGGGCTTTGAGCTTGTGAATTGCCGTGTTTGCTATGCGTGAGCTCCAGGCTTCCGTCCTTCACACAGCTTGCTTAATGGCTGTCGAAGGAACATCGTAGATAGATCATTCGAGATGTATTGCACTTTTGACAGTGCTGACGGAGGGCATGACAGAACAGGCAAGAAGGCAGTAGGCCAGCGAAACATGGTGCCAGCCACTGATGTTATCCGTCTCGCGAATGTGAGGGATGCATGCACGTCACACCCGAGCTTTCAGTTCCTGACCCAGCGAGGACGGCATCACACCAATGCCAGAGTGCGGGTGGTATTGGCGTTCTCAGCTCGCGGCGGTGCCAGAGAGGTCAGCCTGGAGACTTTGTGTCTTCAAAGAAATCCAAGGTCATGCTTTTCGCAGACCTCTCATCCAACCTCCTCAATCCCCTTACCCTGATTCTCCCTCCCACCCATAAGCCTACCCATGACATCCTTCTCTTTCCGCTTCTTCTCCTCACCCTCCTCTTCACTCTCCTCCTCCTCCTCCTCATCATTAGAATCCCCACCCTTCTTCTCCTCCAGCAGCCCCAACCCCAAACTCATCTCAATATGCGGCTCATCCTCGCCCACATCCTCCATACTCTGTCCCTTCCCGCCCTTCTCTGTAAGCTGACTATTCGCCTCCTTCAACTGCGGCAGAAAAGCTTTCAATCTGTCCTCGAGCGAAGGCGCGCCCGCCGCCACGCGCGCGGTGAAATCGGGCTTCTGGTCGGGTTTGAGGGTTGCGATCTCTTCGTCGTTGTCGGATGTGGAATCGGAGTCGGAGTCGGAGTCGGAAGAGCTCGTTGAGCTGTTTTCGGGGTTTGAGGGTTCTGAAGTGTCCATTGAATCTGAGTTGGTGTTGGAGTTTGGGTTGGTTTTGGGGCGGAGTTCCATGGGTTTGTTGGTTGCTTGTGCGTGGGTGTCTGTTTTTTGTACGTCTTGTGGCGCCATTTTTGCGCGTATATGTGTTTATGTGTGCTAGAGAAATTGTTTGAATGTGAATGTTGGGTTCTTTCCAGAAAAAGTACGATGATGCAGCTCGGCTGGAGGGTCTTTGAACGTTAGGGTTTCCGGTCCGTGTCTGCCGAAAAGTGAGATAAAGAGGGCGGCGCTCTGTCTTCGCTTGGGGAATTGATCGCTCTCATGACTTGGATAATGAGATGAATTGAACTTCGAATTCTGATGTCGTTTGTAAGAATTGAGCATCATTTGTTGACATACTCGAGTTGCAGATTTATTGAATGCCGTAAATACCAACACATTCCCCGTATTCGACATAGCTCGAACATAAACGGATAGAGCTAAATATCCTCCCACAAAAGTACCTATATTGAAGCATTAGTTCCCTCTGGCCAGGATTGGAAGATTGAAGAAGTCTCATCCATGCAGTATGTATACACAAAAGCTATCGGTAGCGACAAAACCAAACAAGAGACATATTCAGCCGACCTCCCCGAAAAGCCCTTTTTTGACGCGCTATGCCATGCTCCCCAGAAGAGAAGAAAAAGCGCCCAAAAAAACCGGATTATAGCACACACGCCACGGTACGGCGGCCGACGTCCCTTTTTGATCTCTGCCTCATTCCGCGAATCTTCTCGTCCTCGTCTCCTTCTATCCCTACATGCGCAAAATTGGTATCATCCCAATACAACAACTTCTTCTTCTCCTCCTTGCAGTAGATCTAAACGTCCCCTGGCTTGGTTTCTAATGTACAGAGTGAAGAGGAAAAATACGTTCACTTCTTACTCACTTCGGATTGTGGAAGCGAGTGGTTTAAAAGGGAGGGGTGGGAGGGATGACCTTGTCCTGCTGCTCCATGAGCTCCTCGCCGGAAGCCTCGATGGAGACGGCGAGACCGAGCTTGGCGGCGTTCTAGGCGCGAGTGTTAGTAAAAGATTTCATGAGCGCATGATGTTTGTCCAAACTTACCTTGGCGTGGTCCAGCTCACCAGCGAAGGTCATGCGGACAGGCGGCGCAACGACCTTCTCGAGCAAGCAGCCAATCTTACCCTGAGAGTCGACCTGCGCGCGGAAGATGGAGCGAGAGAACTCATACTTGGCACCAAGGGTAGCGACACCCTCCTTCGAAGGAGTGCCGAGCATGGGGTTACCACCAGCAAACTGCAGGTTGACATCAACACCAGTCTCCACCTTGTCGGTCAGACGCCTCCAGTAGCTGCCCTGAAGACCGCCCTGGGTCAGAAGCTGCATGCTGGCAATCCAGTCGTCACCCTTGTACTTTCCGGCGTAGCTGAGAGCCGCTTCGGGACCCATGCCACCGCCGGGCTTCTGCAAGACACCCTCCAGACCGAGAGCGA
>MSJI02000953.1:102453-116320 GCA_001931905.2 Cladosporium sp. IMV 00045 | reverse complement strand
ATACCACCAAGGCGGGCACGACCAGTGACGACGGTGCGGGCCCAGCCACCGAGAGACTCCTTGAAAGAGTCCTTGTCGAACAGACCGGACAGGAAGCCGTCCTCGGTCTCCTGACCAGCGATCAAGTGACGCACATCGTAAGGAGCCTTCTGCGGGGGGTAGAAGGTGATGTCGCGGTCCCAAGAGTCGGCGGACGGGGAGATGGGCACGGGGTTGCCCTTCTTGTCGGGCACGAAAGACATCCAGTTGACAATCTTGGAGACACCCTCAAAGTCGTCGTTAGCGGTCATGTGCGAGACACCGTTCTTGTACATGATCTGGGTGCCACCAAGCTGCAAGTTGGAGGTGTAGACCTCGCGACCCAAGAGCTTGTTGATGGCAGGAGCACCGGTGAGGATGATGGGCTGACCCTCAACCTGGATGGCACGCTGGCCAAGACGGACAAGGTAGGCACCGATACCGACGGAACGGCAAGTGACGAGAGTGATGGTGAAGATGTCCTCGTAAGCACGAGCAGTCTCACCAGCGATGAGACCGGAGCCCTTCAGACACTCAACACCAAGACCCTCTTCCTGGCCAATGATGGTGACGACCTGGTGGCGGGTCTCGCCATCAACCTTGATCTCCTTAGTGATGACGGACTTGAGCGCACCGTCCTCGAAGCGAGCCTTCTTCTCAGGGGTGAGGTAGAGGTACTCGAAGCCAGCCTCGGGGCGGGTCTCATCCCTCCACGCAACAGAGAAGTGCGGGATCAGCTCCTCAGCCATGCCAATGCGAGCACCGGAGTTGGCAGACAGGTAGATACGCGGGATGCCAAGCTTGCGAGCGAGCTCAGAGCACTTGTGGAAGAACTTGTCTTCCTGCGGGCCGAACGAACCAATCTTGAAGGTGATGTCGTTGGAGATGATGATGAAGCGGCGACCGCGGGGGTACTCAGGAGTCTTAGCCGTGATGAGCCAACCGACCATGCCAATAGTGTTGGTGCCAGGCTCGCGGTTGACCTCGGCGAGGTTGTCAGAGTCATCGAGCACAAGCTCGCTGTACTCGATGCACTCGCCGGGGACGGGCTTCTTCTCCTTGAGGCCAGGGTGCTGGGCAACAATGGCGTTCCAGCTGTTTTCAATAGCCTGGCGGAAGAGCTCGGGGAAGTCGTAGACGTACTGGGTGCCCATGATATGAGCCTTGTAACGCTTCGGCTGGAGCGCACCCTTGGTCTCGTAGGGAGAGGCAACGGGACGCAAGTGCATGGAACCGATCTTGGTGGTGCCGCCAATGCTGTGGAAGAGCCAGTCGTTACCCTTGTCAGACTTGCGCTCCTCGTAAAGCTCGACCTGGACGATGTAACCAGAGGTGTTCGTGATGATAACACGGAGCGGGTAAGGAGCACCAGTGGCGGGGTCGGTGCAGACAATGCGGATCTCAGCACCAGTGACGCGGAGCCTCCAGGCGCGGCGACCGAAGCGGTCGAGGAAAGTGGCAAGAGCCTCCTCAACCTCACGCGGGTCCAGAGGGAAGACGGCGGAGAAGTTGATGAAGATGTGGTTCATGTCGGAGTTCTGGTTGCCGACAACCTCCATGGCGTCCAAGATGTCAGTCATCAGGCGGTCAGCCTCAGAGATCATGTACTCAGCAGTGGGGATGTCCTCGCGCAGACGGCCGGGTCTGACAACAGCGCGAGTGAAGAAGCGCTTGTCGTTCTCGTTGTTCTTGCCAACAGCCTCGTACATGTGAATGTTGCGGTTCTCGGTGAAGACAGGCTTGATGTTGAACTTGGACAGACGGTTGAGCTCAAGCTGGAAGGCAGTGGCGGGCTCACTGTGACGGATGCTGGTGTCTTCCTCGTACTTGGGGCCACGGAAAGTGAAATAGCCGGGGTAGGTACCGTCCTGGTGACCGCAGATGAATGTCAGGCGGCGGACACGGCGGGCCAGGAGCTCCTGCTTGTAGTCGTTAACAATGGGAGTCAGGCGAGAGAGGATCTCGTTGTCGTCAAGGCTCTCAGCATCGCGGATGGCAACGTTGCAGACGGCAGAAAGCTCGTCGTCGCTCTCCGGCTGAGCAACCGAGGGCGCCCTACGCTTGGAGAGGTCAGTCGAGAGAGTGTTGCTCTCCTTGCGAGTGGTCTTCTGGCCAGCAAGAGGGAAAGCCTCGAGAGCCTTCATGAGGACCTCGTCGATCTCGTCAAGGTACTGCACGGGGACGACAGCACCCTTCCTGGTAGGCTCACCACCCTCGGCTTGACGGTTGAGGTAGCTCATATCACTAATAGAGTGAACCCTCGAGAAGCCCTCGGCAGCGGGGGTGCCAGGAGTAGACGGGTGGGACGATTCTATCGGCAGACCGAACTCAGACGCACCGACCTTGCGGAGCGCAAAGTCCCAAGACAGGACGTAGGGAGTGTCGTTCTCGACCAGGTAGTCGATGGACTTTAGCTGGTAAGCACGGTAGGCGCGACGAGTGTAGACCTCGAGCGCGGCCAGCGAGACCCAGGGGTCGGGGTGGATGAAGAAGTGAGGCAGAACGTCGAAGACGGTGTACTTGGAGTCAACAACCTCCTTGATGATCTCAAAGTTCGGCTCGCGGTGCTCCCAACCGCTCTCGCCGTAGCGGGACTCGAGAACAGCAGAGCGGAGGATGTGCTCCATCTGGGCGGTGCGCTCCTCAAGAGTAGGCATGGCGCACTGGATCAGAAGCTCACGGGCCTTGAGAGCGACCTTGCCAGTTGCGCGACCCTCAAGGTCGGCAAGCTTCTGCAGGTGCGGGCGGAAGTACTTAGCCACATTGCCCACGTTGGGCTGGTTGGGCCTGTAAGTCTGAAGGATCTCGACGAGGAGGTTGTTCTTCGAGCTGACCCTGGTGTGGGAGAGGACGATCTGCACAACGTTGTTGAGCTTCTCCTTGTTGGAATCACGCAGGCTGAGGATGACCTCGTCGTCACGAGCCTGCCGAGCAGAGAAGATGCTCTCAACATCGTAGTACTGGTCGAACAGCTTGGTCATGGTGTTAAGCTCATGAGCCTTCAGGCCATCGTTGTAGGCGGCCATGATCTCAAGGAGAGGCGAGAGACCAGTGCGCAGAAGGTCGGCATCACCAGCGGAGACAGTCTCCTCAAGGAAGCGCTGGAAGGCCTTCTGCAGAGGCTTGGAGGGAAACTCAGATCCACGAGAGTGCGCGCGCTTGACAATCTCCTCAAGGGTAGCATCAAGCTTGGCGGGCATGCGAGAGTGCAGGGCAGAGGCCTGAGCGGCCCACTCGCCGTAAGGGAGCTCGGGGTCGCGGAGAATGGTGATCAAGCTCTTGAGCGTGCTCTTCATGACAATTTGGTTGTCGTAGCCCTGGAGAATGTTCTGCAGGACACCCATGTAGTGGGCGAACTGCTGCGGCGGCTTGGTGCCGAGGACGGTAGGGGTACCAAGGTCGGGAACGGGGTCGAGGAAAGGCTGAGCGGACTTGACCTTGGTGGGGTCGTCGAGGGCGAGGATACCAAGGATGTCACCAGCCTCGAGAGTGGCGCCCGGCTGCTTGATGAGGTTGACGAGACCGTCCTCCTGAGCGATGAGGGGCATGTACATCTTCATGACCTCGACCTCAGCGAAGGCCTGGCCCTTCTTGACGTGCTCGCCGTTCTCGACAGTGTACTTGACGAGCTTACCCGGAGAGGGGGTGCGCAGCTGAGTCGGGTCGTTCTCCTGCTCGAGCAGGCAAGTCTTGCCGTCCACAGACATGCGGATGGCACCAACCTCCTCCTTCCAGTAGACGCTGTGCGAGCGACCACCGAGGAGGACGAGCAGACCACCGTCGGAGAGCGCGCGAACGCCGACGAGGGTCTTGCTGCCGTTGAGGAACAGGGTGTAGCTGTCAGTGCTGGAGCGGGTGACAGTGAACTTGTACTTCTGGCCCTCGTAGATGAACTCGATGGGGAAGACCGTCTTGAGCACATCCTTGCTGGGGACCTGACCCTTCTCGAGGCCGGTGCGGTACTCATTGGTGCATTGGTCGCTGGCGACGTGCGATTTGGTGACAGCACCGCAGATGACTGCGACCATCTGGTCGGGCCTCTCAGCCGTCAGCTTCTTGCTGATCAGCTCATCGAGCCAGCCAGTGGTGATGGTGTTCTCCGAGAAAGCAGGAGTCTCCAAAAGCTTGATCAGGTATTCCACAGTGGTCTTGAAGTCACCACGAATGCTCAGCTCTTTCAGCGCGACAACCATGTGCTTGCGCGATGCCTGTCTGTTCTCGCCGTATGCGAAAATGTGACCGAACTGCGAGTCGGAGAAGTTGTGAATGGAGGAGGCGGCACCGACGGAGAAGTAACCCCAGACGTTTGAGCTGGATCTGAAGTTCAGCTCGTGCATGGTACCGGAGGAAGGCTTGAAGCCCTCGCCAGGGTCTTCGGAGGTGATACGGCAGGCGGTACAGTGGCCCTTGGGCTGAGGCCTGCGCTGCGCGAGAGAAGAGGACTCCTTCTCGAAACCGAAGTCGATCTCGGAGTTGGTGTGAGGGTCGGCACCGTAGAGCAAGCGAATGTCACGGATGCGGTGAAGAGGGATACCCATGGCGACTTGGAGCTGGGCAGCCGGGATGTTTACGCCAGTGACCATCTCGGTGGTCGGGTGCTCGACTTGAAGACGGGGGTTCAGCTCGAGGAAGTAGAACTTGTCGTCGGAGTGCGAGTAGAGGTACTCGACAGTACCAGCAGAGACGTAACCGACGAGTCTGCCGAGTGACACGGCAGCCTTCTCCATCTGCTGGAAAGTCTGCTGGGAGGCGACTGTTACAGGGGCCTCCTCAATAATCTTCTGGTGTCTTCGCTGGACGGAGCAGTCACGGCCGAAAAGCGAGATGTTGTTGCCGTACTGGTCAGCCAGGAGCTGAACCTCCAAGTGGCGAGCATTGCCGGCGAGCTTCATGATGAAAATAGGCGAGCCGGGAATCTCGCTCGCGGCAGCCTTGTAGAGCTGCTCGAAGCTCTCCTCATTGTGGACCATGCGGATACCCTTTCCACCACCACCTTCTGAGGCCTTGACCATGACAGGGAAGCCAATCTTCTTCGCCGCCTGGAGACCCTCAGCGACGGATGTGACGCAGCCCTTCTGGTAGACCTCGTCCCTGACGGTGACGATGGCGTTTTCATCAACCTCGACCTCGTCGACGCCGGTACCAGACCAGGGGATACAAGGAACGTCGGCGTGCTGTGCGACGATTGTGGAAGAAATCTTGTCACCGAGTGATCGCATGGCCGAGCCAGGAGGACCGATGAAAATGATCCTCTTGGGTGATGCCGCGAGGGATTCGGGAAGCTTGGGGTTCTCGGAGGCGTGTCCCCTGTGAGATGCTGTCAGCCAGCTGCTCGCGTGATTATCCAAAAAATTTGCTCTTGTCCTGATCTTACCATCCTGCCCACACAGCGTGGACGTTCATGCGCTCGGCCACATCGACGATGAGCTCGACGTTGGCGTAGTTGTTGTTGTTGGTGCCGCCGGGCACCTCGACGTACTTGTCAGCCATGCGGATGTAATCTGCGTTGGCTGCCAGGTCCTCGGGGGTGGCCATGACGGTGAATTGGATGGCGCGCTCATCGCCAAAAGTCTCGTATGCCCATTTCCGCACAGATCGGATCTCCTTGACGGCGGCGATACCGTTGTTTGCAATCAAAACCTGGATTGCTTGTTAGATCAGGCTCGCATCGAATGCAGGACTCATGTTTGAGCTCCCGATTCATCGTCATCAAAAAAGTAAGCACTTACGCTAGAAATGACAGTGTGACCATCGCTGGCGGCGACGAAGTCCTTGACCTTGCTGGGAGCAGCCTTGGAGAGCTCGCTGCCGCCGATGAAATGAGGCGCAAGGTTGAATTTGGCGGCGTAGCTGCTGGGGGCGCCATTGGCGTGGCCATTGACCTTGGCTGAAGCTCCGCTCACTGTGTCGGCCATGTTTGCAACAGGAGATGTCATGAACCGTGAGGTGGAGAGGAGGGTGATATGCAGCGGGAGAAGGAAAGGAGCGGGCAGTCGGAGGTTCGAGCTATGACTGCTTTGCTTGTCGCTGTTGCTGCTGCTGCTGCTGCTCAACGGCTGAGGTGAATGAAAGTGGCCGTCACGCGACTAGCGCTGGGGTTGGAGGTGGAGGAGGAGGAGGAGGGGGTTTACTAAAGGAGGAGGAGGAGGAGTAGGTGATGTATAGATGGAAAGTCGCGGCGAGAGGGGTATCTTAAAAGGCAAATCAGGGGCCCGAGAGTGTCTTCTGGAGGGAGAGAAGATGCACAGGCAGGTGTGTGGGCGGTGGAATAGGTAAACCAGCGCTGGATTTTCGGACTTTGCGGCGTGGGGCTGCGAGTGGCAGCGGACGTTAAATGTACTATTAGGAGAGCGAGCGAGCGAAGTTTAGGCCGGATGAGGGACTTGCGGGCTCTGGTCTCGGGATTGGATTTGTTGATTGATGATGCCTGACGATTCGACTCGAGCGGTGAGGAGGATTGGACGATCGATGCAACAAGTTGTTGTGATTGTTTCGTTGCCAGCAGACACTCAGCAAAGGTGTATGCACGCACACAAACAAAGAGAGTCGACGAGTAGTGGTAGATGGTGGTAGCTGAGAGGGAAAGGCAGACGGAGGGACAGAGACAGAGACAGAGCAAGAGGAAATATTACAAGTCGGAGTCGGGAAGTGGTGAGGCGCTTCGGATAGCTTTATTATTACCTACGTTGCCTATGCTGGATCGGTTGGTGGTGGTGATAGCTGCATGATGGCTGGCTGGCGGGCCTGCTTGTTCCAGCTGGCAAGCTCCCGAGCAACATGGTGTCTGAGAGTGAGCGGCGCACAGACTCACCACTTGACTTTCCATCACGGCAACTAACTCACTAACTCTAGGGGAATTCCCACGATTGGGACTAGGCTAAGGCATGTTGGTGACCGAACTAGTGCTCCGGCACGCACGACACCACTTTGAACCTGCGTCGGCCTCCCGCCGGAACTCCTCTTGGCTGACGGACAACCCACCACGCAACTGCGAGACTGCTTCATGTTCCTCGTCGGTAGGGTTCAGCTCAGGCTCAGCCTATCTACGGCACGGCGGAGTGGTGAGACGGATGTGCTGAGTGCATCAGCGCTGATGGATGACGCCTTGGTGTGTGTGTTGACACCGACGGTAGTAGTGTTGTGTGCGACCTACAGGTACCATCATCATCATCCAGTAGTAGTGCATCACGACAGTACTGTTATCGCGACCAGGCCAACGGACAATCCAACCGGCTGCTATCTGCTGCAGGTTTGCTCGCCTGCATCTCAATGCCTGGATTGACGACTTGCTGAGGAGGATGGACAGAAGGGATTGTAGGGATGATTGCACAATCGTCTGGGGAGAGCTCTTTCGTTGGGCGGCTTGTCCCTGATAGATGCTTGCGGAGTGCATGATCCCAAGGATGGAGCAGCTTTGGCTGGGAAGTCTACGGTTTTACCTATCGTATATTGGGCGGGTGACGACGGGTAGATACTCTCAAGGCTGCTGTTGGTTGGGAAGATCCAGCTGCAGAGCCAAAACAATTGTCCGCATGCACGACATGGGGCTCTGCTCATCAACCTTGCCAGGCCTACGAGGTCTGCCACAGCTGGCCCATATCAATGCCCCCAAAGTGTATGTATGCGCCTCCCCAACACTTCACTCTATCCACTCTCTCGCTCTCAACAGGACTTGATTATCACTCGCCTGTCATCCAGAAAGGACTGTCTTCGTTGTCCTCTCTTGCGGCATTTCACTTTCATCTCATCTCACCAAACCGCACTGTCCTAGCAAAAATATCGATACCCACCAGCACGCTAAAATCTCCCCAAGCGCTCCTCCGGCACCCGACCCTGAACTCACTATTCCAAAGTCCGCTCCGCAGCACAGACCGAAATCTCGCCCTCACTGCTGTCAAAAGTACAGATCTCCCCAAGGGCAAAGGGCAGCAAAATAATTAATTGATGCCCGTCGCGCGATCCACACCGTCCATGATTCGCCCGCTAAACGGATCTCCGTGCGCGCAGCAAGCCTGCCCACTAATCGTGCATTCTGCTCAGTAGTCCGTCTGTCTTTCGCACGAAAAGAAAAAAAGGGCACAGGCAAAAGAAAAATAGGACCGGCAGAACAAGAAACTCGTCGTCGTGGCTTGTACACACCGATACGCGCACCTGCGCATGAGGCTATAGATGTCGCCTTCGACTAAATATAGCCCTGCAGCCCGCCCGGAAGCCCGTAGAATCGGTCGGGTGGTTGTTTTGTCAGGTTAGGGTTAGCTGTAATCATCACACCAAACCCATCCCGAAACCTACAACGTTATTGCTTTCAGCCGCATACATGTAAGGTATCGATAGAGCTGATCGTCCGCTCATCTCACCACACACTATCACTGTTCCTTCATCATCACACGCCACAACATCGTGAGGCTCTCATGGACTTGACCTTTCAGAGCTGGACTGTAAAATCGTGCCGTCACTGGCTGGCTTCCCAAAACGAAACTCCACGATCTCGGACAACCCAAAGCAGCCGAACGGATCAAACAAAAAAGCAAATCCAGCCCAGCCCAGCCCAGCCTTTCAGCCGTTGAAACCGCTGGCCTCGATGAGTATTCTCCGAAAATCGAGATACGGAGCCTATCGAAAGGAGTAGAAGACCATGATGTGCGGGCCATTCTCGAATTCCCTCAAGGAAGAAAGGCCATCGGCTCTCCACCCTTGCCTGTTCCTGATTCTTGTGTTTCGTTTACGCCGACGATCTGACTACCCGCCACGCTACAACGGACGTGCCGACTACTAGCTCTCTCTCATGCTTCGTTCCCTCGTTCCCTCGTACCCAAGCTATGGCTACAGTATAGACTGCACAGAAACCGCACAGCGCAGCATGTTGCCTTGTTGCCATTCTATGGTCGTCATTAATTACTCCAAAGCCTAAGCGCCACGCGTGCCACGATCGCGAGCTAGTCCAATTGTTTGATTGTCGATGTCCTCAAGGCGCGGCTCGGATCTCGAACTTGAATTTCCCGAAGCCGTGGATATCGAAAAATAAATACACGTCTCCCATGCGCTAGACAACACATCCGTTTTCTGCTACTATCTATGCATGTGTACCTGACCATTGTTGTTGTTCACAATGGCATAGATTGGATAGAAGAATAGACAACTACTGTTTAGAATCCTTTTCGTCCACCGATACACAAGGTAAGGTAGGAAAAGAGACCACCGATATAAAACGGCCGCCAGCCCTACGCCTACCTACACGTCCCTTCCACACCGAGCACACCACACCCAACTCTCCCATCACCTCTTCTTCACATCGATCCCAAAGCATCCCATCACCATCGCATCTCGCGCCCGAACATTCAAATCCACCCAAGGCGAGTCACGTCGGTGCCAGACACGGCACGTTGCCCCAGCCGCATCCGCCTTGATTCTGAGACACCAGACAACGTTGAATCGCATCAAGAGTGGAAGAAAAGTGGAACACATAAATGGAAGGACTCGGTTTGGGGGTGAGACACACATCGTGCCTGCCTGATCGGCTTGTCGCATCGTAGGATCGTTACAGTGAGGCTACAGGTATCGTGACGGGAGGGAAACCCAAACGGCTCGCTCGCGTGTGCCGAAAGGCTAGATTGCTTTTTGCAAGTTGAGGACTATGCTGACAATCATTGGATAAACTAAACTTGCTCATTATCATCGTCAAGCGTGCATGTGACTTTTTGAGTCTGTAGGGCAGCATGCGGCAACTAGTAGGTCGATTCGCGATCGATGTTCTCTAACGCTGTACATACCTAAGGTACGTACATACACTCTGTTCCTCTTTCGCCGATAGAGAGTGCAGTTCTGGAATCCTCGCCCGTTCTTCTCTCATCACGCGCGAGCAAACCGGAATAGTTGCTACAACACCTCAAATAACAATTTTTTTTTCAAACGATCCACCTGGCACATAAGGTAACCAGCAAAACTTCCGTGTGAACGCAATTCGTAGAGAACGGGAAACTCTCACCTCAAAACCAACGGGATGGCCCATCCGTATCCCTTCCCTTTCACGCACATCACTTTTGAAAATGAGAAAGCCTCCAAAGACCTCGAAACCCAGAAACCGATCCGATACCCATACCGGGATCTCGAACCCCAACCCTAACCCTCACCAACCTCCCCTCGATCCACTACCGAATCTCAAGAGAGAAAGGGAACGAAAGAAGGGAGTAAGAAAAGGCAAGGCAAGGCAAGGCAAGGCAGAGAACCCCTAACGAAACGACAACGGCACGAGAAAAGCGCAAAGCAATCCCGTTGCCAGGTCTCTTCACGATTCGCAAAACCGCTTCCTAACACACTCGAGAAGGGGTACCTTAGCCCGGGTCTGGAAGACGCAAGGAAAGCCGAGAACTTTCTATGATTTGAACGAGTCCCAAACATGAGAAATCAAAAAGAACGACAATAGCACAAGAAATTCAAACATAAGAGAGTTTATCGTGGACTGTAATAAAGCGCCTCCCGTTTCCATAGTCCATCCGTAACCATATTCATGCCCCATTCCGTGCGAATGCAAGCCCATGCACCATCGCTAAAACCAGCCCGAAAGAAGCCAAAAGCGCTGCTTTGGAGCAGAAAAAAAGCAAAAAACGGTAAAGGTATATACGAAAAACCAGCCCAATCGCACAAAGGAAAAACGAAGCGATGCCCCCCTCCCTCAACATCAATAAGTCTCCCCCAAATCCTCCGCCTGCGCCTCCGTCGCTCTCCGACTCGGCGGTCTCGCCGCGAAGTTCGGCGTCGGCGCACGCATCTGCACGCTCTGCCTTCTCACATGGCCCAAAGGCGGGGCAGGCAAACCAGAAACGCGTCTCACAGTCCCGCTGCCTACAAGAGAACCCTCCTCGCGGCTCTCCGGCCTCGTCCTGGCACTGCTAACGCTGTGCTCCGAGATGCTCTGCGTGGAGCGATGGAGGCCTTTGCGCGGGGAGATGGGGCCGTGGGCGCCGGCGGAGCTGCGGGGGCGGGTGGTGGACGACGCCGTCGTGGCGGAGGTGGCGGGCGTGGTGGTGTCGCCGTAGTGGCTTGTTGAGGGCGTGGAAGCGCCTGCGCGGCTTTCGGGGCGCGGGATGCTGATGCGGCTGCTTGGTCTGCTGTAGGCTGCGGAGGAGGGGGGGCGGTCGCTTGGTCTGCTGTAAGCGGCGGCGGAAGGGGGGCGGTCGTGTGAGAGAGCGGATGGGGGTCGGTCGCCCGGGACGGTGGAGCGGGGGCGCGGGATGCCGTAGGAGAGGCGTTTGATGGGGTTGTCGCGGGTGGTGGTGGGGGGTGGGCCGTCTTCTGATATCGGGTCGGAGGTCACGGAAGGGTTGATGGATGAGGGGCGCTTGCTGGTGCGACGGACGGTGATGGAGGAAGGGAGTGCGGAACCTGCGCCTGCGCGAGGTGAGTTGCGGGGAGAGTTGCGGGGGGTCGTGTTGCGGCCTGGTGGGAGTTTGGAGCGAGCGGAGTGCACTCGTTCCTCGATCTTTTGCATGCGGCTTCGTAGGCTCTTCATCTGGTTGAGAGATTCAGAGCGTGGCATGCCCTCGGATCGCAAGCTGGGGCGCGATCTTGGAGGTTTCATGGATTTGGCGTCGGTCGCCGTTGAGTTGCTGCTGGGTGCTAGTGATGGGTTTCTTCTGTGTCGTGATGCGTAGAGCGAGTGTCTTGGTGTAGCAGCCGAGTCTGGGAGGAGTGACCTCCGTTTCTCTGGAGCTGGAGTCTTGGGCTCGAGTTTGATATGTGCTGGCGCGTCCGAGAGGGGAGGCGAAGGCGGTGTCGGCGCATCCGAGGCGGAATCTGACTTGGGCGGTGGAGTGCATGTGGAAGCTGTAGGAGAGGTCGGCGTTGCGCTCACCTCACTGGCAGGACTCCTCGCGCGTAGGCTTTCCACGGCGAGGGGACTGGGTTTTCGTGATCTGAGAGACTCAATTGTGCCCTCTGCGCGCCGCAGCTTCTCCAGCCGTATCTCGCTCTCCACCTTCAGATCACCCAGCTCGTCTCTCAATCGTTGCGTTTCAATCCTGAGCCCTTCTCTCTCTTGTTCGCCAATCTTGATTTCCTCTTCCATCAGCACTCCCCGCTCGATCGATACGTTCAGCTTGGCCTCCAAATCCTCCAAGCTGCTGGTTGTGTTCCTCGCTTGACGTTCGTAATCATCGTTGGCAACCTCGATATCTCTGAGTTTGAGGTTGAGGCTGCGATTCTGTTCTCGTATAGTCGTGATCTCTTTCTGTAGTGTATTCTGGGCGTTGTTTGCCTCGGTTTTGGACTGCTTGTGTTTGGCCTTCCACTCATCAACTTCGAAGTTCAACTTCTCCACTTGCTCTTTGAGTTTGCGCTCGCTCTTTTCCGCAGCGTCGACATCCTTCTCTAGTTGCTCCTCCAATTCCTTGCTTGAGGCCTGGAAGTCGGCGAGATCGGCTTCGAGTTGTTCATACTGGCGCTTGTAGTATTCGAGCTCCTCATCCCGGCTTGCGCCCGGGCGAAGAGGAGAAGACGACATGGGCGAGGAGGGGTGTGCGCGCTGCTAACGGCGCATGTCCGGGGCGCCAGGGATATGTAATTGGGTGTTTCGCTTGTTGTCGGTGAGAGGTGTGTATGTGTGTCGCTCAGCAACAGCAGCGAATATGCACAGTCGCGGAATCAACACGGCGGTGGTTTCAGATCCAAGGGGCGAGAATGTCGGTGTCGATGGTCGTTGGTGGTCGGCCAGCCAGAGTGCGCGGTGGTCGATTGTCGAAAGGTCGCTGTGGTGTTAGTATGGGCGGTGGTGGTGGTGGTGGTGGGTGGTGACGGGCGGAGTGGAAGGGGAGTAGGGTAAGGTAGCGGCGGGGTTTTGTCTCGGAGTTGGGTTGGACTTCTAGCAGCACAGGCAGTGTTGACACATGTGACGACTTCGACGCCTGAAGCTGGTAAAGTTTGGTGGAACCCGCGTCGGCTGGGTAGCCGCTGCTTGTTAGAGAGACTTGTCAGCCACTCTTCCTTCTTGTTAGCCACTTCGCGCTGGACAACATCTCCAGCCTCCAATACTTGTCAAGTGTGTGAGGTAGAGATGTGCTTGTCATGTCACGAATTACAACTTACAGTACTCGCGTATCCATACAAAATAGTCAGATAATGTGTGAACCGCTCTCAAGGATACACATAGCGAAAGATATACCTTCTTCAGAGCATCTTTCTTCACAGAGTGGATCACATACAAAGGACTGTCTTCAGCTAGTGAAAACCCCATCAGTGCTCTCTGCGTGATGAAACCCATCCGTGTTTGGATGGCGCTCTTGTGGCTGCATGCATGTATTGTCCTGAAGTACTCGCCTAATGTAAACAATCGCCATGTGTTCGACAGAAGAGAGGCGAGCTGTAAGCAGGGGTGATCATGCATGTGCCAGGGTCACATGGAGGATAAACTGCATCAGAAGTCATGCACACATGTGGGTAGAGATAGCATAAAGGAGCCATAGAATAAGCACTATCATTCCCTTGATCGTGAATACTCGCGATTATCTTCAAGTGTCTATCATTTTCGCATGGCAAATTGATCTCTCTTTCCTGCCTGCAATCTTCCATCATCAGTCGACAGGGCTCTCCCGCCTACTAGCGCCAAAGCAAAGTGTTGTTGTTTGCGAGGGGCAGCAATTCTTCGTTCTTTTCCACTCCAGTAGTCCAGCTTCACTCCCTGTCCGTCCGCAATCCACTCCCACCCGCGCACTTTCTCATCTTTTCATTTTCGTTTTTTCTCGGTTTCAGAAAAAAAGGAGTTGGCATTTGGCTTGTCTCATCAATCCGCAGCATCATCACCATCATCACCCTCTTACGACCTTAACGCCTAACGACATCAACGAAGAAACACATA